>PVIH01006308.1:0-112650 GCA_004025045.1 Sigmodon hispidus | reverse complement strand
TATTTCAGCTTTTATTTCAGCTTTTATTTCAGCTTTTAGTTCCTGGCATGTTTCTTTCATAGATTTGTTCATCTCTTCCAATTTTTTGTTTGTATTTTCTTCTATTTCTTTAAGGCTTTTTTTCATATCTTCTTTGAGAGCTTTGATGAACATCAAAAAGGAATTTTTGGTGTTGCTTCCTTCTGTTTCCTCTTCATTGGTCAGTTTAGGCCTTGTATTTTTAGGATCGCCACTCTCTTCTGGAGTTACCATGTTGTCCTTTGTAGTATTATGTAATTTTTTGCACTGACGTTTTCCCATGGCTTCAGTGGTTCACGATTAGATGGGTCCTGGTCAGTTGTGGCACTCGGGTTTGTATGCCTCCTGTCACCTTTCTGGTCAGGGTCTGATTCTGTCTTTCAGAGACCCCTGCAGTTGTTGATTCGCTCAGTTCGAGGTCGTGGTGGGAGCCGAGCAAATTCCCTCAGCAGGAGTTGTGTATGTGGTCAGGGACAGAGTTTACCTGCCCCTGCTCCAGAGAGCGCTGGGATTCTGAAGCCAGCACTGGGTCCCGGAAGTGGAACCAAAAGCAATGGGAGCTCAACTCTCCCTCCCAGGCGCTGAGGCCTCTTGCCCCCTCCTGACCTCTGGGCGTGGTCTGAATCTGCCCTTCAGAGACCCCTGTAGTTGGTTCGCTCAGTTCGAGGTCGTGGCGGGGGTTTCCCTCAGCAGGAGCTGTGTATGTGGTCAGGGACAGAGTTTACCTGCCCCTGCTCCAGAGAGTGTTGGGATTCTGCAGTAGAGTTTCTTTTATAAGGTGACATATTTATTAGGTCATAAATATTAAGGATTGAAATCTCATTTTGATCAATTTTTCCTGAGATGAATATGTAATGTCCATCCTGGTCTTTATTAATTAATTTTAGTTTCAAGTCTAATTTGTTAAATATTAGGATGGCAACACCAGCTTGTTTCTTAGGGCCTTTTGCTTGGAAAATCTTTCCCAATCCTTTACTCTGAGCCTGTGTCTGTCTTTAATATTGAGGTGAGTTTCTTGTATGCAGCAGAAGGATGGTTTCTGTTTTTGTACCCATCTTGTTAGTGTATGTCTTTTTATAGGTGAATTGAGTCCATTAATATTAAAGGATATCTGTGACCACTGACTGATATTTTCTATTAATTTGGTGTCAGATTGTATGTATTTCCTTTCTCTTGGCTTATCTTCTGTGAGATTATCAATTGTTTGGTGTATCTGGGATCCTTAGTTTGGAGTTTTCCTTCTAATGCTTTCTAAAGGGCTGGATTTCTAGACAGGTATTGTTTAAGGCTGATTTTGATATGAAATATCTTGTTTAATCCATCGGTGATGACTAATAGTTTTGCTAGGTATAGTAGTCCAGGTTGATAGCAATGCTCTTTTTGTGTCTATATAACTTCTCACCAAGACCATATTGCTTTCTTTGTTTCCATTGAATAATCAAGTGTGATTCTGATGGGTGTGCCTTTATAGGTATGTTGGCCCTTTACTTTTACAGCTCTTATTTTTTTTTCCTTTGGTCTATATGTTTTGTGGCTTGGTTGTTATGTGACCAGCAGACTTACTTTTTGGGTCAAATCTATTTTGTGTTCTGTAAGCATTCTGTATCTTTATATGCATTTCCTTCTTTAAGCTGGGAAAGATTTTTTCTATGATTTCATTGAATACATTATCTGTTCCTTTGAGCTGGTATTCTCCTTCTTCTATTCCTACTACTCTTAGTTTAGGTCTTTACAGAGTCCCAAATTTTCTGAATGTTTATTGTTATTACTTTTTTGGTTTTCGTGTTTTGTTTGAGGAATATATCTATTTTCATTACTGAGTCTTCCACTCCAGAGATTCTCTCTTTTTTTTTTTTGAAGAGTTAGAAATAATTTTTATTAATAAAAGTAGTCATTTCACTCAATACAGGGAGCAGTAATATATACAGTGAATTACCTTAACAAAATATGAAACAGCAATAACAATCAAAGGAAGAATAAATAAATAACAAAACCTCAAATATAACAAAGATAACCCCAAAACCCAAAGCATACAAAATTCAACCAAAACCAGACAACACCAAGAAAAAATGTAACCAGGACTTTCTTGCTGTAGATTTAGCAGCATAGACCTACAGCCCCAGATCAAGAGTTTATGATGGTTAGTTTAGGAGAGTCATAAATTGTCCAAGCTATAGCTGCTTTTCTGGGAGCCCCTTCATTTCATTCTGAGAGGCAAAGTGAGACAGAAGGAACAGATTGACTAATAAAGTAACCCTCTCTGGGTAGAGATTCTCTCTTCTATCCCTTGGAGTCTATTGACTATACTTGTATCTGTAGTTCTAGCTCTTTTCTTCAGATTTTCTATTTCCACCTTTGCCTCATCTTTTGCCTTTTTTATTGCTTCTATTTCTACTTTTAGTTCCTAGAATGTTTCTTTTATTTATTTTTTTTTTGGTTTTTTTTTTCTTGGTTTTCATTCAGGGGTTTGTTCACCTCTTCTAGTTTTTTGTTTATATCTTCCTCTATTTCTTTAAGGGAATTTCTTATATCCTCTTTGAAGGCTTCAATAATCTCCATAAAGGTGTTTTTGCTGTTGTTTCTTTCTGTTTTCTTCTTATTTTCTGTTCAGGTCTTATAGTTGTAGAGCCACCAGTTTCTTCTGGTGTTGCCTTGTTGTTCTTTGTATTGTTATATGTATTCTTATGTTGGCATCTGTCTATTGCTTCAGTGGTTCTCAATTGGATAGCTCCTAGTCAGTAGTGGCTAGACAGCTTGTCTGTCTCCTGTCTGCTTTGAGCAAGGTGTCTGTTCAATCTCTGATTCAATTCTGGACAGGGGGTTGAGTTTCCAAGGCCTCAGTCTTTGTTTGATGATGCAGTTCACCCTGGAGACGTGGTTCAGCCAGGCAATGTTTCTTCTTCTAGGGGTCGCTGGAAGGGGCCCCTCACTGCTAAAGTGTAAGGTCTGTCAGCTGGCATAAGTTAAGGCTCTGGACTAATTTTTACAGGGATATGGTTTCTGGCAGAAATAGATTCTGAGATTGATGGATGTCTCTGTTTCTAGTATTTTATTAAATAAAATGAGTACATATTGTGTTTTTAGTTTATAAAAGAAGTAGTTTTTTATGATTTCATTTTTCATTTTACATAGAAGACTTTATTTTTTTAAAAAAAATAAATAAAATAGAATTACAAGAAAAAATGTAACAATGTCATTGTGTAGAATGAATAGTGTTGAGATCAAATGAACAGCAGAAGACTATATTAAATATAATTTTCAGATGCCAAACTATTCTGCGGTTATGAAAGTAGTTTCCATGTTGTCCTATAGATTGTTGTATTGGTCATTAAATAATTTTTTGTATTGCTTTTTCTAGTTATTGCAATGTTTTATGCTATTGACTTCTCAGTTTTAAAAAGTACTATATATATAGCTAAGTCTTTAAATATTTAAATTAGTATATATGTATATATATTCTATTCTTTTTTAGCTATTTAACAGTGGTATTCCATAAAAAAATAGGTTAATTCATTAATTTAATTGTATATTTACAAATTAATTGGGATTTATCTGTTACTGTCAGAATATTAGCTAACTCACATAAACTATAGATCCTTAATTTCCTTTAATCACTTTCAGTTTAATAAATTCAATAAATTTGGTGAGGCAAAAGATCAAGTATATCGGTGAGTTTAATAGCATAAGCCACATTCAACTATAGTAAGTTTATCATTATCAAATAGAAACAAAACTGAATCAGAGACCAGCAAAGTAGGCCACTATATCGTCCTCTTTCTTTGCTCTTCAGAATCTTGTTTTATTATATTACTAGCTATTATATTCTATGAGGAAATAAAAGCAAAATTCAACAATTTAAGTGTCTAAACTTGCATGAACATTCAACTATCCTTTTAGATATTGAGTTTTGGTTTGTGTATTTTTTCTAAAGATGACTCTAAATCTGCTAAATAGAAATGCATACTTCTCAAAGTGAAAGTAGAAGCAAATACCTAATCTAAAATTGTATGTAATAAGAAGTTTCTGGCCTGGCCTAACCCAAGATCCAGATCTGCCTGGAGCAGCTTCTCTCCCAAAAATTACTCAGATGCTTATATTAATTACATGCTATTCAATCTATGTTTGGCTCAGGGATATTGCTAGAGAGCTCTTGCATCTTTTTTTTAAATTTTTAACTTATTTTCTATTTTATGTGAATTGGTTTTTGCCTGTATGTATAACTGTGTAAGGGTGTCAGATCTTCAAATTGCAGACAGTTGTTAGCTGCCATGTGGGTGTTCCTAACTGCTGAGCCATCTCTGCATCCCAGCTCTTACATCTTATATCAAACTCATTTCCATTAATCTGTCTTGCCATGTGGCCTATGGCTTACCTGTGTTACCTTTACATGTTGATTCTGAGGTAGCTGTGTAGTGTTTCTCTTTACTCACACTCCTCCTATCTATGCTCTAATTTTTCCACCTACTTCTAAAATGCCTGCCATAAATTAAAAGTCTATTTGTTAAAGAATTATATTCTCAGTATACAGAAAGACACCCCATATCACTTCCCCTTTTCTCTATAATCAAAAAGGAATGCTTCAATTTTAATATGGCAAAATTACATATTCAAAAGAGCTATCAAGCAAGAATTACAGTTATAATATCTTGTCTACATATATTTAGCAAAATTAAACAAAAATATTCTATCATCTACTTTACCCTTGTGAGTCTAAAGTTTCATATCTACCTTTCAAAATAACTAAAGAAAATTATTTTTATAGTTATCTAGTCTTCAACTACATCACAGACCACAGAAGGATATAATATTACCCAAGTAAACAGAAATTGCAAGCAACTTCCAAAATCTAGAAAGACAGAGATGGCATCTGGCAACCTGGACAGTCACCAAAAGTTCCTTTGTAATGTTGGGGCATCTGTCTTCAGCTTATAGGCCCAGAGTCTCTGGCATACCTTTCAGTGAAGCAGGGAATTTGAAGGACTATTCTGATCATTCTGGCAGAGTTTGTTAGTCACTTCTACTTATGTCCTGAAAGATGTCTGACAGGTTTTTCTGCAAAGCAGGAACTTGAAGGACCATTTCTGTTTGTTCTGTCAAATTACAGAAGTCACTTTCCTATGGAACTTGCAAGTCCAGTTTATAAAGCATATTGTCAGCCACTCAATAAAAAATCAGTTTCTTGTCCAATGGCTAACCTTTGCCACAAAGAAAGTAAATTCCATATGAATTTTTTTCAATGCCTATCATTCTCTTGAAGTAGATTTGTGCTGCCAGGTACAGACATTGTACGGAAAAGTCAAAGTTCTTAAATTATTTTAAGTGCCATATTCTTTAGGTCTTTTAAGTGTTTGAAGATTACCTATCTAATTGAAATATACCATTGTATATTGAAAAAAAATCCTAACTAACATGACTAAATACATATTTGGTTATCATAGATAACTATTAATCTGCATTTCCTAACTATGCATTAGAATTTGAAATGAGTTACATAAACATTATATCTTAAATAAGACTAAAAGTATACATACAGCATAACAAAATTGACCTTAAATTCGTATCAGTAAACCAAAATTCCTAACAATGTAGGTATTTTGAGAATAATAGCTCTTTTTTGGATTATAGTAAATTCAATAATTAATCTTCGTAAAACATTCTTATATCATATCCCCCTTTTTCTCTTAGGAAGAGATTGACTATGACAATAATCATCTATAATGAAAACCAACACCTTATAAACAATATTTTGGGAATTTGTACTTAGCTTTCCACTACTACTTCCTGCTGATTGAGGGAAGCTGGCACTCTTATGGAGTGCTGAGGCTGGATCATCTTAGTTGGCAACCTGGAAACTGATGTGGCCATCTCTTCCCAGCAGAATTTTTTTCAATAAGTTTCGGTTGACCAAACCATATTAGCCTGGAAGTAATCCACAGGTTCTCATCTTCTGTGGAAGAGGAAGCAGAACCTTTTTTACAAAGCGAAATATCCTTATACCAAAATTTCAAAATCAAGATACCTTTAAAATATATATGTTGCTTTAACTTAACAGCCTTTAAAATCAAATGATTTTTTGAAGTTAGCTCATTAGCAGTTAAAAATTAAGATAAAATATAATAATAACCATAATCAAGACTGTATTTTTCATCTATACATGGCTTATTATATTTTTGTTACTCTCTCTTTTTTAAAGAAATTTTTCTACCTTCTTTCTTTTCTCTTCCAGGCTCCAAATTTTTTCTCACACATGTTAAGCCACTTAAAGGTTTTCTCCATCTGAATCTGTTTTATTCTTTCTCCTTAATTATTTTCCAATCAAAAGGGCTTTTAAAGTGCTGTAAAGCACTGCTCTGACTACTGAATCTGCCCTGCTTAGGTTTTTAACATGGTAGAGGTAGCATAGCTACACTTGTCTTCACAATTCTTAAAAGCAGTATTAAATATTGTGGAGATATTTACCCCCCATCTCTGGGAAATCTTAGGGTCCACACTATCATCAAATAGAGCACCTCCACAGCTCATGAATTTCATCAGAGTATTTGGCTGCAGGGCCTCTTAAAGGAGCCATACAGTTTTTGCCTCTAATGCTGAGTCAGGATGCCTCTCTGAAGGAGCCCCTTTGCTGCTTGGCTGCCAGAAAACAGAGAAGTCTCCCAAAATGTTGCTGCTTAGAAACCATCTTTGACTTCGTACCCTTTTTGATCATTATAAACAGAATCCTTCAATCGATCCTATGCAGCTTGTTGTTTACACCAAGTCTCTGTGAGACTTTGGAAACCAAGCTTGTTACAGCTTAAGCTGCCTGCTACAAACCTGCCATTTTGTAATTCAATCCCACATACCATGCCATCTCTGTACCATGACCCACTTCAGAGACACAATTTAGAAACTGCTTTTGGCTACGTTTAGCCCTTTTTTAACCTTTTTCAGGCTTTATGTGGGTGTTTGTACCTGACATTGAAGAACCATATGAAATAGGAAGTTTTTGACCCAGCCTAGCCCCAAGGTCCAGAACTGCCTGCAGCCACTTTTCCCTCCAAAAATTACTCAGATGCTTGTATTAATTACATGATGTTTAGCCTATGGCTCAGACGTATTGTTAGCTAGCTCTTGCATGTTAATTTAACCATTTCCATTCATCTGCCTTTCATTACGGCTTGTGGCTACCTGTGTTAAATTACATGTTGATTATTGAGTGGCTGGATGGCTTCTCTCTCTTGATTCTGCACTCCTTCCTCATCTATGCTCTAATTTTTCCACCTACTTCTAAGATGCCTGTCATAGGCCAAAACACTCCCTTTATTAAAGAATGATTTTCACAACATACATAAAGACAACCCACATCAACAGTAAACACAAGTTTTGGAGTTTTTTTGTGAAATCAAGTAATAAAGAAACATATTGTGGAAGAAGTTCTCATATATTTTAGAAAAGTTTTGAAAATGCTTTATATCTAAAATACAGAAAGAATTGTGCCCATTCATCTTTTCTTTGGAATAAATATATTTGTGAAAATTATATTTTCTCATTAAAAAGATTAATGAAATTCTAAAGACAGGATTGGTGAATTCGTAGCAATGACTAATAGCCACCTTCTGAAAAATCCCCTGCATATAGGAAGTCCTTGATTTGATTTGAATTTTTTAAGAAACAAATCTCTTAGATTACTTCCATTTTGCACATGGCTAGACTATATTTAAAATAGATAATTAGAGAAAAGTAATTACTGAGTTTTTTCAGTTTTTGCACATCATTAAAGATTATACAGATAAATCTAAATTACCCTAGAATGTCTATCAGAGAGTGAAAGCTGTCCTTAAAATGTAAAACTAGAAAGAGCTATCTTTTGTCTTTATATTTAATATATTTAAAGCATTATTATTTTGCAAATTTTATTTTCTATTTTTAATTTTTATTTATACTACTTTTTGAAACAAGGCTAATATATGTTGGGTTAGTGCTGATCTGGAACTCAGTTGTGTTGATCTAACTGGAATGAAACTCACAGAGATCTACATGTCTTTGCCTTCTGAGGAAGGAGAATAAAGTCATAAGTACCAAGCCTACCCTATTTATCCTTTATGGGAAATTTGAGATATTTTTCTTTTTGTTGTTTTTAATAAATGGATTTTTAAAATCTTTAGTTTCAACATTTTTCTGAAGTACACTACTGTATGATTTCATCTAGTTGTCATTTTCAAACTATATAACTTACAATTTTAATAAAATAAAAATCAAAGAACCTAAGTACCCATGATCAGAGAGATCATGAACCCTAAAGAAAAATCTAATACCAAAACATAACTAAATCAGAAAAATTTCTATTGCATTTAAAATACTGAATCTTATACCCATAGACAAATGGTGTTTTCTCTGCTCATGAAAGAAACTTTTCTGTGCAGAAGGTGGAGATGACTACAACAAGCCACAACTGGTGAAAATGTAAAGACCAATTAGATGTAGAGTGTCCAGAGTAAATGAATATATCTACCACAAAACCTTACACCTATGGCTCAGAAAACATCCCTAGACAGGACACAAGGATGTTATAATAGCCAAATGACAAGGATATCTGTTTTTTGACAATCTCTTTTACAAGAGGCAAGAAATATTTGCTATGAAAATTTAAAAATATAATTCCCTAAAATAGACCTACACAGTGATCACACCAATCGACACATTAGGAAGTCTGGGAAAAAATCTCAAAGTGTCCTAAACTTAGATGAAGAACTACAGACTAGTAATGTCTGCTGATAAGAGCTAATCTGTTTTCTCCAGGGATAAAACCACTAATTATTTACCCATTCCAAACAGCCAGCCTAAATATAAATATGCAAACAACTCTACACGGACTCAATACTCTCTCTCATCTTTGTGTAAAGATAGCTAGAAAGATATATAAAGAGCCATATAAGATATAGAGATTGATGTACATTAAATATATATAGAAATATGCATAGCAATAATTAAACAAAAATATATAAATTTGGGAAGAGGTAAAGAGGACTTGAGAGAATCCAGAGTGGAAAAGTGGAGGACTAGAAATATATGTGTACATCTCTCTCTCTCTCTCTCTCTATATATATATATATATATATATATATATATATATGTATATATATACATATATATATGTATGTATGAAATTCTCCTTAGGAATATTTAAAAAACAAAAATGTTAGAAAATTAAACACTGTAGAAAGTTACTATTCTATGAAAACTAGATTCTTCTTAGATAAATTATTAATAAGCAGGTTGATTTCACATAATTTTCATCAAAATCAGTCTCATAAGCAATTATATTCAGTTTGGAACTGATTACAATATGAATTATATGATTACTTTATGTATAAGCCTTCCTCTTTATGTTTTATTTTCTTCACCATTGACAGATGCACTCTTTCACATAGGTACCAAGGCCAACCAGAAAATAGGTTTTAATCAGTTCAATGTTTTGAGTTTGGTAGATAAACAAAAAAGAATTTAGAAAAAAACAAGTTATGTTCAAAAGTATTATAAAACAATAATTAGTTTACCAATAATGGCTTAGTACACTAGAAAAATTAGCTCTTAGCAATTTATAATATATAGTTTCACATTACAAGAGGAAAAAATTTAAAGCAAAATTTAAAAAATGAGATGTATAAAATTAGTTTTAAAATTTTATTTAATTAACTTTAATTTTAAATATTTTGTTACATATAAACTGTGTTAGTTAGGGCTTTATATTGCTGTGAAAATATACCATGATTACACATCAACTTTTATAAAGTAAAATATTTAATTGAGGTAGTGGTTCAGTCCATTACCAAAGGATAAAATAACTGCTTCTAGGCAGACATGGACTAGAGAAAGAACTGAGAATCCAACATCTTGAAGGAAATAGGAAGTCAACTGCCAGTCACACTGAAAAAGCTGAGGAAGAAGAGACTTTAAAGCCCATCCCCACAGTAACACACTTCATCCAACAGGACATACCTCTTAATAGTGCCATTTCATTTGGAGTCATTATCTTTCAAGCAATAACATAAACCCGGAGTAATTTTAAAGTTATTCTTGGAGGAGACAAATGAATTAAATATTTTCTAAAAATGTATGAGGTGAACAAATGTCTAAGAGATTGTTCTGAGGCAGAATATAATAACATACAGGCCTCAATATGATTTTGGGAATAAAAGAGATAAGATAGAGGCTATTATAAATGCTACAACTCATTTCTTTATAAATAAAATGTTATAAATATTTATTGCAGATGAGATTAATGATCTTTAGCTAATTCATACCACAGAAAACTTACCACTAAGCTTCTTTCCCAACTAAATAGAAGTGCATGTTTTGTTAATTGTCAGACTACAAAAATTACCAGTTAATATAGTTATGAAATAATATATGCTTATTTGTGGTTTACCTACAATGCATTGTAATGGGTTTCAAAAAATATTTACTTAATGCATTATTACATGCACTTTTCTATAGAAAACACTTTGTTGTTGTTGTTTTTGTTGCAAGACAGGGTTCCTCTGTGTAGCTTAGGAGTTTATCTTTAAACATACTTTCTAAACCAGGCTGCTAGAACTTACAGAGATGCACCTGTGTCTGTCTCTTAAGTGCTGAGATTAAAGGCATGTGCCACCACAACTCAGCAGAAATTTATTTTTGGATAAACATTTTAAAGTAGTGTTTTAATTACTCTATATTAAGATAGATCCATCAACTTTAATGAGATGAGTTTTACTCAAGAAAAATATGTTGATATGTTTACTTCCTATAAACTCCTAATTTCATATGTATGTTAAATATCATTATTGTAAAACAAACATATATACTTATGTGTATAGTACTTAGAAATTTACATGAAGTAAATTATTAATCATATTTCCTGTATCCATATCTGTTAAAAATAACAAACTAAATTCACCATTTTCTGTAAATACTAGTTGATAATATTTTACCCATGAACATTTACTATATTAAAAATATCTTATCAATGAGCTGCCATATATATGATGTTTTTTTCACAAAAGTATATTAACTGGGGATACTATATCCCTTTTAGCTTTTATAAAAATACTAATTCCATTAAGATAATTCCATTAAGGTAATTTAAAAAAAATAATATAGATTTCTCCAAAAACATCTGAAACACTATGTGACACATAATTACATAGTAAAAAAAATAAATTTACTCACATTCTGTTACCAAAATTCTACAGTAACACAGGAACTGATTTGATAAAATGAAGATTATTATGCCATGTCATAGTTGACATTACTTAGTAAAACTCCATTCCCAAGTTAACTAGAAAAAAAAAACAACTAAAATTGAAAATGCAATTCATAATACAAGAATAATTCATTGAAAAATAAAGTATTTTGAAATTTAATCAGAAAAATATTTTTCTCTTGACATTAGAATAAATTCCAATAGATATATTACACATGCCACTAAATTCAAAATGTAGTTCTTTATAACACAGGCCCAGAAAGATACATGTTATGTACTTACTCATAAGTGAATTTTAGAAAAATAGCAAAGAATAACCAGGCTACAATCCACAAGCCCTGAACAGCTTAGTAACAACAGGAACTTAAGAGAGACAACGAGGAATCCCCAGGAAAGGTAAATAGAGATCTCCTGAGTAAACTGGAATCATAATGGGGAGTGAGCAAAGAAAGGTAGAAACAAATCATGAGAGAAGGAGATATTTGAGCAGGAGAAGCAACAAAGAAGAAGAAAAATATATAATTATCTTGATAGAGAGATCCACTGTAGGGTTGGAAAGAAACTGATGCTAAGTAAATCTCCAGAAACCCACAAGATATCCCTGGTTAGGATTCTTTGTAGTAATAGAGACGGTGCCTAAACAGGACTTCCTTTACAATCAAATGAATGGCCATCCTAATTGTCATTATGCAGGTTTCACTCAGCAATAAATGGAGGCAGAAGCAGAGATTCTCTAGCTAAAATCCAGGTCAAATTCCCGATCTAGCTGAAGAGAGAGAGAAGAGAGAGTATATTAGCAAACAGATCGCAGGATAATGAGGAGGAGACTCACAGCGATGGCTGACTCGACCACTGGGAGTTCACTGAATCAGAAACAACCACTGAGAAATCTTCAGGAAAAGTAACTAACCCTCCAGAGGTAGATGACTATCAAATGATGTGGGTAGTTTGTGGATCCTCTTGGATTAGGATCAGATTATGTATCTGTGTATGAACTGGCATCTTTGTGTCTTATTTCCTACAGTGGAACACCTAACCCAGCCTTGAAACTGGAAAGTGGGAGTTGGATCTATGTCAACTGGATATGCCAGACTGAACTGACCCACCTTGGGATTCCTTGCACTCTTTAGAGAATAGATAGGGGATGGGGGAGGGGGAGGCTGAGGGAGGACTGGGAGGAATTGGGAAGAGGGGAGGCGAGCAGTGGTATATATGGAAAAAAACATAAATATAAAAAATATTTTTAAAGCTTAATTCCTCTAACACTCTAGTATCATAAAGAAATTTTGCACTTTACAATGTTTGTAAGAATTTTTTTCCTTTTTAAAATTATGAATAAAGTCTCATTTTTTACCCATGTATCCCCTTGTTCAAACTCCCTTTCTTCTCCCACCACTCCCAGTCACTCTTTCTTCTCCCCAACTCCTAAAGAATGCCATTTCATTGAAAAGCCTTTAGTTCTCAAAATGACAAAGAATTAAATACAAAGTTGTAATGAAGACTTAAATACTCCCTGACTCTCTATTTCCAGAATGCAAATATAACAATAATCACTATTTTATTCATATTCTACTATGTCTTCCTTCTTTGAATTTGATATATTAGGAGCCACATATTAGGGCTTTGTCCATTGTAGTAAAAAATTAGAGTTTTTAGGGGTTTGTTTCATTTTCATAAGTATAACTCACACAACACTGTAAGCTAAGCAGACATGTCCACTAAATTGAAAAGCTTATCCTGGGTTAACTACCCTCTCAGTGAAATATATCTCTTGAATAATTCTGCATGGAAAATGCCAATGGTCATATATAGAACATGGTCCTTTTCTAGACTATAAAAAAGAGAGAATGCCTTATTTTTCAGCAAATGCATATTATAGCAGAGATAATATATAATGAAAGAAATAAACTTTGGGGAAAAACAATTATATTAGAACATCATGTATAATGGGAAGTTTAATTTTAAGGAATGAAAGTTTTCAAGAATAATGTTTTAATGTAATTTTGAAATATAAATAATTTTAAAACCTGCATTGCAGAATGGCTGAACAAGCTGACATTCCCACCAACAATGGAGAAGTGTTCCCCTTGCTCCGCACCCTCTCCAGCATAGGCTGTCATCTGTGTGTTTTATCTTAGCCAGTCTGACAGGTGTCAAGTGGTATCTCAAAGTTGTTTTGATTAGCATTTATTTCATACATCTATTTAGCTATATACTGTGTAATTGTGGTTGTATACTTGTCAGGGCATAGGTGTAAAAGTCAGAAGATAACCTGTGGAAAGTTGTGTTGGGAGATAGTTGATCACACTCTGAATCCCCTGTTTGCATTTGTGTTAATAATATAAAATTAGCTTCTGGAACAGAAGGATGAGTTAGCAACTAGTTGACAGAAGGTAATCATACAGCATGATAGGGCAACTTAAAGAGATAGAGAAATGTACCAGATGTAATACAGAGGGATTTGGATTAGCACAACTTTTGTTTGATGAAGGAGAAGGAAGCACTCTTTTGGAGATGCCAGCAAGGAAAAATGGGTTGATAGGTACTACTCAAAGTCTCTGACCTATCAGGTTTTCACCCCTGCCTTTGAATCTCAAGTCTTATTTATAAATAGAATCATAGAGATTTAGTTAAAACTGCCTTTAGTGACAGTGTCAGAACCAGCTCCAGTGGGGGTAAAAATAATTTCCACCAGGCTATGGCCTGAGTGGCCGGGCCACTCTTAAAGAAGCAGGTTGATGATTGCTGAGTTAGAATTTCTGGCTGCATTTCAGTAGATTAAGCTGCAGTGACTTTGCCAAAAATAAAACAACATTGGTGCTCCGACATATGGATATCAATCTTAAAAAGATTTAATATTGATAAGATACAAGCTTTAGAAAGACTTAAAAATAAAAATAAGAAAAGTAATCTGACACACACAGAGGAGTTAAGAGACAATCCTCTTTCCTCATTGTAGTTCCTACTTCCACATACTTTCCCATTATCAAACTGAAAAGGTGTAGCCTAATCTTATTAGAAGAAAAACATTAATTTATCCAGTTCCAATGCAAGAATAATCACCAGATGATAGGCATTCCTAAGGCCATCAAAAATTAATTGGAATACTGTACACATGTTAGATTTGAGAATATTTAAGGAAAAAAGATGTTCTAAATGGTATGCATTCACCTTTTGTGAAGCAAATGTTGAATTCCTGAGTTACTAGAAAAAAAATTATTTCACAAGACTACAAAGATTTAGTTAAAGCAATATTGAAAATTGGTCCTTAGTTTACAATGGGAAACATGGTGGAAAGAAAAATCTAGGGTCATAAAATTATGAGGTAGGATTGGAAGTAAAAATATTTGTCAAGATCAGTTTCTTGATGAAATCCAGTATGCTGATTGCAAAGGGAGTCTGTATTTTATGATCACATCTTGGTGTTATGCCATATTTATCACCTTTGTATACTTAGAACAGGGTTGAAAAATAGGGAGAAAGAACTTGGTCACTTATACATTGTATAAAATTATACAAATACTCAAAGAAGCTTTTAGTGATAATTTTAGAAACATTGATTTTTGCTATAAAGAGAAAAATGTCAAGTCTAGAATTTAGACAAATTTTAATTGAATTGTTGGCTTTTAAAAATGCTAATTCAGAATGGAAAGAGATAATTAGATCATTAAAGACAAGACCAGTACATATAGAAGAATTTATCCAAAATAGAGCTAATAGCAAATCTTACACTTTTAATTATACTTGACTGAAAAAAAACTTTTTAAAAAGTCAAAAGGTCAGATGTTTTATTGTCACAAACTCATCTGGAAAAAGAAAATAGACAAGGAATTACTAGAAATGACATTTTTTTCTAGAGATAATTCAAGAAAAGTCTCCAGTTTTCTTAGATATGCAGAATGTGTGGGAAAGGGTATTATTAAACTAAAAATTGTAGATGAACTGGGACAGGCAGGGTAATTTTTTGCCATTGTGAAATGTCTTAGGGGCCCTCACATAGTTTCCAAAGTCAAATTTGATTCAATCATTCCTTGTCACCATTGAGTAACCCCTCTACCTAGTTACTAAAACATTTAGTGCCTGTTGTTAAAAACCATACTACTCAGATGATAAACCAGCTTTGGTAGATCCAACAAAATTTTCAAGACAAATTATGACAGCCTACACTGGAGAGGAGGTGGAGCAAAGGGAAGACTCCTCTATTGTTAGCAGGAGTATAAATTTGTTCAGTCACTCTAGAATGCAGTATGGTGATTTCTAGAAAACTGGAAATCAATCTCTCCAAGCATCCAGCAATACCACTACTGAGCATATATCCAAAAGATACACATTTGCACCACAAAGGCATTAGCTCAACTATGTACATGACAGCATTATTTATAATAGCAAGAACCTGGGAACAACCTAGATTTCCCTCAACTGAAGAATGGATTAACAAACTGTGGTACATCTACACAATGGAGTACTACTCAGCAGTAAGAAAAAATGAAATCGTAAAATTTGCAGGCAAATGGATGGATTTGGAGACTATCCTCCTGAGCAAGGTATCACAAACCTAGAAAGATAAGCAGGGGATGTACTCACTATTAGTGGACTTTAGACAAAAAGCAAAGAATACTCAAAGTGCAAAACCACAACGACTGAACAGCTTGAGACCAGAAGAAATTTAAGAGGGACATCTAAGAAATCTCCTAGAGAAAAAAAATAGAGAAAATCTCCTTAGGTAATTGGGAACATAAGGGTTTGCAACCAAGAAAATTTGGGAACAAATCATGAGAAAATAAAATAATTTATTGAGAGGAACAACAAGGAGGAGAATAAAAGAGATGGGAATTTTAATAGAGGAAGCCAATGTAGGACTGGAAAAAGACAAGGTGCTAGAGAAACCTCCAAGAACTCACATAATGTCCCTGGACAGGTCTCCAACCAATAGTGAAGATGTTGCCTAGACAGGACTTCCCCTATTATCAAATGAATATCCACCCTAAGTGCTATCACAAAACTTATATCCAACAATGAATACAGTTACAGGCAGGGATACATGGCTGAGCACGGGGCTGAGTCCATGGTCCATGTGATAGCAGGGGAGGTGTGTCTATATGAGCAAGAGTATAGGAATTATGAGGAACATTCTCACAGCATGGCTGGCTGGAGCTCTGGGGAGCTCACTGAATCAAGAACAGCCACCTGGAACTCATCAAGAAAAGGAACTAGGCCTTCCAAGAATAGGCAACTGTCCACTGACATGGGCAGTATATGGAGTCTCAAGGGGAGGAATCAGACTGTGTTTCTGTATATGAACTGGCACTTTGGAGCTCATTCCTTCCACAGGAACACTTAACCCATACTTGATATTAGGATGAGGAAATAGTACTTGCCTGAAGTGGATGCTGAACTGTTCCACCTTGGGACATCTTGCCTTTTCTGTAGAGGGGATGAGGGTATAGGGAGGGGGAGGCTGAAGGCTGACCAGGAGGGGTCTGAAGGGGGAAAGAAGTTGGAGCAAAGAAATACATGAATAAAAAAGGCTTTATTTTATAAATAAAAAATAGAGTTTATTTAACAATTATTTTAGCAGCCTTCTATAAATAGCCAAAGAGCAGCACTAAAAATACCAATGAATGTCATTAAAATTTAGGGTTTGGTAGACACTACTGCAAATGTAACAATAACTTCACTAAATCTTAGCATCCAGTTTGGCCTCTTCAAGAATTAAATGTTCAGCTTCTAGGAATTGGGACTTTATGTCAGGTTAAACTAATTGCAACATAAGTCAAGTGTAGAAGGTCAGAATGAGAGATAGGGAAATTAAAACCATATGTAGCTAAACTAGCAATGAATTTATGGGAGCATTATTTGTTGCAGCAATGGAAAACACAAATTAACAGTACTCCAAACTCAGAAACAAGCAATAAATTGACATATTCTTCTAAAAAAATGTAAAGTTATTAACAAAGAGAGCAGTGGATTTAAGGCACAGCTATTATGCCAAAGATAAAAACAAGGGGGGTCTTTCTTTCCACTACTGGGGTCTTGGGACAAAAGGTCATTGAGCAAGGCATAAAGTCTCTTTCCAATGAACCCATCTTTCCCTTCCCACAAAACACATCATCTGTACCATAAAGCAGCTATCTTTTTACACAGTATTTCTATGAATGTCTGTATGGTGTAAAACAAATCTCAAACCAGAAAGATTTATTTTCTGACTTCAATAAATATTTTTGAAAGAATTAGTATTTCTCCATAGGGTAAAATAATGAAAATTTTATTCTATTGCTTTATAAACAATTAATGTCTTCTTAAATTTGTAATTTTTCAGTTGTGAATGAAAGTACTTCATGTGATAGATCAATCTAGACTAAACTAAGTTACTACCATGGGATTGATTCAAATTCAAAGAAAACACATATTCATATTAAGTGCTTGCTGTGATTAAAAAATAAAACAAAAAGAAACCATCACCACACAACATACCCATTATCTGATTATGGGTCTGTGATTAGCTTTGAAAATAAATAAAAATTCTAACAAATATAGTAGAATACATGTATATTTATGTATTTATATGGATTATAATTTCAGACTTTCAAAATTACAAATGCTAATTTATCTAAACTAAATACCATGTAACTAGAATATTCATAAAATTAAAGAAGGCATAGAAACAACTATCTGAGAGATGTGGTCTATTAAATGTGTCATAGACAAAGACTCAATGATGTTGTAGAGAAAAGGACTGAGATAGGTGTATAGACCAAGGTAAAATTTAAAAATAGCTTAGAAAAACTAAGAAACCCTTAATCAGTTGCCTTTTAGGAAAAATGGGAAAACTGTTACTATAGTATTCATTGTAAAAAGAAAAGTTAGCATAAGGTAAAAATATTATTAGTCTAAAATAGACATAAGAAAAAATCAATAGTGTAGCTATAAAAGTGAAAATAGTTTTAAAACTATATTTTTCTGAAAATTTGTAAGATAAAAGGAAGAAGAAAATTTGAAAAATAATTTTTTAACGTTATTTATTTATTTATTTATTTATTTATTTATTTGCCTTGGTGTTTGCCTGGAACTGGAACTACAGACAGTTGTTAGCTGCCATGTGGGTGCTGGAAATCGAACCCGGGTCCTCTGGAAGAGCAGACAGTGCTCTTAACCACTGAGCCATCTCTCTAGCCCCCGAAAAATAAATTTGAAGAAATGATTTTACTTAATATTACAAGCAATTCTGTTTGAAAATAATGACATTACAAATTTTCAGTCTTAGCAGTTTATTTGGACATAAATTTTTATGAAATACAAATGTAGAAAAAGATATGACATAATCCTACAGTGTAGACTGCTAAAATTGTGAGAATAGACATATCATCAAAGACAACACATATAATGAATAAACAAATGTCAAAGGAAAATTTTGAATCATGCTCAGTCATAAAGCTGTAGAAACAGTCTCATGATTGTATGGACAAAGGAAAGGCAGGAAGCTTCAGTTCTACAAAAAGTTCTGTGAGCAAGTAAAGAATGCCGAGAGAGAAAGAAATAGTCTGTATTATAGAAAGCACAGCAATTTTCTACTACCAAAAAAAAAAATACAAAAAAGAAACATAAACCTTATTCAGGCTTATGTATATACATACATACATGCATGTGACAGCACTAAATGAAAAAAAAGGTAATATATTTTTCAAAAGAGGAAAAAAGGATTTGAAGAAAGGAAAAATGGGGGGAGAAAATGATATAATTTTCATTAAATATTAAAAATAAATGGAAAAATAAAAGTACCTAAATAATATAGATCAGAAGAGGAGGAATGAATAAATGGCATACATGTTTGAGGACATTAGGAGAGTCAAAAACATCAGTGTCAAGGGAATACTGGCACTGTAGAGGGCTGACAGAATTTTGGGTTAGAAAATGATTAAGTGACTAAAATTCCTGATAGTAAAATCATAGGTATAGAAATGAGATAATTTGAGATAAATTTTTGCATGACATATAGA
Organism: Sigmodon hispidus; assembly: GCA_004025045.1. Taxonomy (NCBI): domain Eukaryota; kingdom Metazoa; phylum Chordata; class Mammalia; order Rodentia; family Cricetidae; genus Sigmodon; species Sigmodon hispidus. The sequence goes on along the minus strand of PVIH01006308.1, from coordinate 93,411 downwards.
TACTAAAATATTATTCATTATTTTATGGATACTATTTCTGTTTTTGTTGTTACTGAACAGAAATACGTTACAACATATGAAATGATAGGTACATAAAACTATCATTTCAATAATGTTTATTCATCTACATGTAGGTGATTTTACTATCTTCAAGAGAAGTTACTGAGTCTAACCATAATTTACATTATTTGTATTTATTTTATGCATGAAAACAATTGAATTCTTTTGAAATTCATGACCCTTTGTCTGCTCAGGTAATATTAACAGATGGAGGAATGATAAAAGTTTAAATCTGTGAGCAAGAGAAAACCACACAGGTCAAAATAGAAGTTTTCAACATAATTACTACATTTTTAACTTAAGAACTTCCTGTATGAGTTTAGAAAAATATATTTAAATATTTTCTACAACTTTACATGATAGTAACAACAATTTCTTCTATAACATATCTGATGAAGAATAATTGAGCAATAGATTGCTCCATAAATACAATTGCGGCCTGCTGTGGGATATTGCTTTTGGACACTGTAAATATTTGTAACTATAAATATTGGCTTAGTAAAATCCTAGTTCATTAAGTAGCTAGAAAGAAGTTATAGGCAGGACAAACAGACTAGGAGAATTCCTGGAAACCTAAGAGCAGAGCAGAAGACAGAGCAAGATGTAGAATAAGCAGGATGAGAATACTGTACTGAGCAAAAGGTAGCACCCAATGTGGCTAAACATAAATAGAAATATGTGTTAAATTAATGTCTAAAAATTAGCAAGTAATAACCCTGAACTATAGGCCAAAGAGTTTATAATTAATATAAGACTGAATAATTATAAGAGGTTGCTGGACCACAGGAAAGTTTTGTTTGGACTGCGGCCCAGATAGGTCAAGAAACATTTGACTGTAGCTGACAAGAGTTTCATCATTGGGATCTACATTTTGGAAGGAAAGAATTGACTCCTGTACATCTTCCTCTAACCGTCACAATTAAAAAAAAAAAAAATCCACTTTGTGTTACCTATGTGCAGAGAGACACACACACACATACACACACATGCACCACAAATAGATTAATAGGTAATTAATAGATAGATAGATGGAAAGAAAGATAGATAGATAGATAGATAGATAGATAGATAGATAGATAGATAGATAGATGTAACAAGAGGTTTTTGGCCTGCCTAGTCCCATAGTCCTTAGGACCTGATTTGCCCAACAAAGCTTCTCTTGCAGGGCAATTCCAAAGTCCCCAAAAAACCACACAGACATTTATATTATTAAGTTAATGCTGTTTGGCCTATGTCTCAGGTACATTGCTAGATAGCTTTTTCATCTTAGTTCAATCGATTTCTTTAATCTGTCCTGCCATGTGGACTATGGCAATTTATATCATCATTTTACCAGAATAAATCACAGTAAGTAAACACATACCTATGAAGATGCTAGAAAATAATCAGCTTTGACCCTGTGATTGAGAAATTTCAGAATATAAAAGAAAACATATTATGATGAAAAAAAAAGAACAAATATAAGAATTAATGAAGAACTAAGCTGAAAACAAGAATGCTAGAAAAAAACACCATAAAGAAATGTATACAGAGGTTTGTATTTTTAAAGATGGTTGTAGAAATTTGAAGTCATTTGGAATATAATAATTCTCAAAGATACATAATGTACAAACAAATCTGTTTAAAAAAGAAAGGATACCTATACAATATCTAGTAAAATTTAGTTCTGAAGTTGTGTGAGCCTGTAAGCAAGCTATTCTTGGAGTAGAAATTCGCAATATCCTAGAACAAAACTCATTTTAGAGGGATGCTGTTATTAGGTACTAATCCCTTTGGGGACTAGAAATCCTAGAGCTATGAGCTCCTAGTAGGTTATAGGATCAGAAATCCTGGCTGATGGGATCATCTTTCCAGTGATACAGATCAGCATTATATGGGGACTCCAGTGAGACAGAGAGGAGTTCAAGTTGTAGTATTACCCAAAATTACAAAGAACAGCACTCTGTTTTACAATAGAAAGGACAAAGGGTGTCAACATTAGGACTAGATCACCATGTTCTCCAAATCTCCTGAAAATGAACTTGAAACTTAAACCCACATTTTTCCACCCTTTACATTCTCTCAGTAGAATCTGATCATATTTGGAAAATTCAGTCTAAACTTCAACGTGGTAAGAAACTTGGTCTTCATGCTCACCCTACTTAAACATAGATGATCAAATTTATTCATAAAACACTTAGGTAGAATATCAGGCAATCTTGGGCCTTGATCCTGAGTACAAGTAACAAAACAGGAACAAAAAAAAAATGGTGAATAACTTAGAAACTGTCACAACCCACCAATCTGGGGAAAATTCTTATTGGTGAAATGGTCTCATTAAAATGACATAATACTTCTGAGTGAGCTGAGTGATTGTTAAATCCCAAAACCCTAGTCAAACCTCACAAATGGAAATCTGGCTTTTAAAATTCTTTTTTCTGCTTTGTTTTCATTTTAGTCCTTTATTTATTTTCCCTTTTTTTTTCCATCAAGTGTAAATTTTATTATTTTGCCCCAGAATCCCATTAATTTTCTATTCTTGTGACTTTTTTATGCTTTATTATTCATCAGTTTCATTTCATTTTAATTCATCTTCATTTTTCACTAATGAACACACCCAATAGTGAAATGGACATCCATTCATAACATCCAAAATTCATTCAGTTCATGTTGACCTTTCTAACCTTTAAGACTTTAAGATAACTTTATCTTTTATACACTGTCATAAATGTTTGTGATGAATTATAAATTACCTTCTCCAATTATAAATATTTTAAAATCTAGTTGTGTTATTGGTTGTTTATTTATTTTAGGAGGCCTGACACGCAGCTGTCAAATAAATACACACACGTGGAGTATAACTCTTAATTATAAATTCCTGGCCTTAGCTTGGTTTGATTTTAGCCAGCTTTTCTTAACATTAAATTATCCCATATACATTTTGCCTTTGGGCTTCTACCTTCTCTTATGTATATCTTATTTTCACTCTTACTCTGAGGCTGGCTACGTAGGTAGCCCCTAAAGTGCTCATCACTTTCTCTGGCTCCTTCTTTCTTTCCTTCCTTATTTTTTTCTTCTGTGCCTTCTCTTTTCTTGCCAGCCCTGCTTATCTTTTTTTCTGACTCATTATTGGCCATTCAGCACCTTATTAGACTAAGTGTTTTATACAAGGACAATAACACAGCTTTACAGATATGAAAAACTGCAATATAAGAAAGGCAACACAACCTATAAACACCTGATCTTCAACAAAGAGGACCAAAATATTCAATGGAAAAAAGATAGTATATTTAACAAATGGGGTTGGTATACCTGGATGGTAGTGTGTAGAAAAATGCAAATAGATCCAAGCCTGTCACACTGCTCAAAATTCAAATTCAAGTGGATCAAAGACCTTAACATAAACCCAGCCACTTTGAGCTTGATAGAAAAGTAAGTAGGAAATACACTTCTACAAACTGGCACAGGCGACCACTTCCTAAATATAACACCAGTGGCACAGTCACTAAGATCAACAATCAATAAGTGGAATCTACTGAGGCTGAGAAGATTCTGTAAAGGCCAGGACACTAACAATAGGACAAAACGACAGCCTATAGAATGGGAAAAGATTTACAGCAACCTTACAAGTGATAGAGGATTGATCTCTAAGATGTATAAAGAACTCAAGAATCTAGAGCTTAAAACCTTGAATAACCCACTCAAAAAATGGGATTCAGATCTAAAAAGGGAATTCTCAGCAGAAGAATTACGAATGGCTGAAAGGCACCTGAAAGAGTGCTCATTATCTTTAGCCATCAAAGATATGCAAATCAAAACAACTTTGAGATACCACCTGACACCTGTCAGATTGGCTAAGATAAAAGACACAGATAACAGCATATGCTGGAGAGGGTACAGAGCAAGGGGAAAAGTCCATTGTTGGTGGGAGTGTAAGCTTGTTCACCCACTGTGGAATGCAGTATGGCAGTTTCTCAGAGAAATGAAAATCAATCTCCCCAAGGATCCAGCAATACCACTTCTGGGTGTATACCCTAAAGATGCACAGATGCACTCTTATGGCATTAGCTCAACTATGTTCACAGCAGCATTATTTGTAATAGCAAGAACCTAGAAACAACCTAGATGTCCCTCAACTGAAGAATGGATTAACAAACTGTGGTACATCTACACAATAGAGTACGACTCAGCAGTAAGAAAAAATGATATCCTAAAATTCGCAGGCAAATGGATGGATTTAGAGAATATCCTCCTGAGTGAGGTATCACAAACCCAGAAAGATAAGCAGGGGATTTACTCACTCATTAGTGGACTCTAAACAAACAAACAGGAAAAAAGCCAAGCATGCCCAAGCTGCAAACCAAAACCACTGAGCAGCTTGGGATGGGAAACACCTTGGACTGACACCTTGGATCCCACTCCCCCTAGAGCAACACCTGACTCAGTCTTGATGATGCAGGGGTGGAGGACTGGATTTGCCAGGAGTGGAGGCTGAACTAAGCAATTTTGGGACCTTGGGACCTTGGGACTGCCTGATCATGGCGGAGGGGATGGGGAGTTGTGGAATAGAGAGAATGACCTGATGTGGTAGAAGGGGCAAGGGATCTTGAATAAGGATATACAAGGATAGAAAATGTGACTTCTTTATTCATAATAAATAAATAAATAAATTATTTTTAAAAGAAAAAAAGAAATGCAGCACATCTTTGCATCTTTAAAAGAAATGTTTCACAGTATAAACAAATGTAATACACTTTAAAATAGTATTTCCAAACATAGTTTGGCATACCTAAATTTAACTAGTGTATTATGTTAGTTTCTCCTTAACTTAAAAAATACCCAAAGTCCAAGAATTAGAATGAAGAAAATTTAAAATATTTCTTTGTTTCTCATTTTATATACTTTCTATTTCTTTTAGACTCATTCTACCAATCTTTGCCATCATCCATCACATTCGACTGAGCTGACTACTAGATTTGGCATTTATTGTTTGTGACACCCATATTCTATTCTTAATTGAAACCAATGTAGCATATATTTTTTAGAAGATGCTGGTGAATACCAGCCTTTTTCCTCAAGTGACTGTATTTATATTCAGAATTTGAATGACAGTTTTACACTCCTTTTATGTCGGTATAATTTCCATTAAACAATATTAACTTATTATTTTAAAAAATTACTTAAATATATTTGTTTTAACTTAGCAAGAATTTATGATTTCTATTAATAAATATATGTGTGTTCATTTTTATTATTAGTCCTCTCTCATATATTACAACTCAATCTGTTTCCTCTCCCTCTTTTTCCCCTACCCTCTCCCCAAAACACATGCTCTCTCAGTCTTAACTTGGAAAAGTGATGTGCTCCCAGGGACATAAATCAAACAAGGCATAATATAACACAATAAGACCAGATACATATACCATTAAAGCAAGGCTCGACAAGGCAATCCAGTAGAGGGAAAACAATCCTATAATTTGACTAAACTGTTAGCAACCACCTCTCTACCACTGTTAGGAATTCTACAAGAACACCAAACTACTCAACATGCAAAGGACCTAGGTTGGACTCCTATATGCTCCCACATGTCTTTGAGCCACCATGAGTCTCAGGCAATTGATTCTATTGGCCCAGTTCTTATGGTGTCCCTTATCCCTCTGGTTTCTCAGATCCTTCTTCCCCTCCTAGCAGGCTCCCTGAGCTACCCTTTTAAGTCTGTCTATCTGGACTCTGCTTCTACTCTCCCCAGTCTCTTAGATAATGATTCTGCTACCCCCAGAGAAGTCTTCTTCTTTGGCTTTGGGGTACAAGCCTCTAGGGCCTGGCCTTTAGGCTGGCAGAAGATCTGGGGAACATGTACCCTTCTACCTATGGACTTTGTTTACCAGCCCATAGGGCATGGCCTTTGACTAGTTTAAGATCTGGGGTACACATACATAATCTCCTTCTTTCTCAAGCTCTTGAATCTTAAAGAAGACCAAGTCAGGTGGCACGTAACAGCCTGGATTAGTCTATAGCCTTCCCGATTTACCGTACTCTTTATAAATGAGTTGGTATCCAATAAAATCTTTTAATAAAATAATCATTTTCTCAACCACCCATGGAATTCTTGATTTAGTCTGAGAGCAGAACAAAAAGTATGTCAAAGGTTTTGTGGCCAATTCAAGCTCTGAATCCCCATTACTAGGAGTCTTTGGTAGAGTTATTCTCATAGATTCCATTGAGTTTCCTTTTCATTAGGTTTCTATCTCATCCCTGAAATGCTCCCTTATTCTGACTGTTTCTACCAGTATTTTCTCCCTCCCAGTTGATCTTTCCTGTTCCAATCCCACCCAACCTCAGTCTACCAGCGAAATCTATTCCATTTCCCCTTCTTAGCGTGATCGTTACATCTCCCTTAAGCCTTATTTGTTACTTAACTTCTCTTTTGCCATACAGTGTAAACTGTTGTTTTAAGTCTAAATACTTTGAATCAATTGAAAATTAGCAAATGACATGTTTGAGAAGATTGCATATTTTACCTTGTTGACTCACATCCATTTTGGATTTCAGCTCTGCTTAGAAAATGGGCTTATTGAGGAGCAAACACCTGTGGAGGAAATCAAACACAAAGGAGAGTAATAAAGTTACCATTGGGGAAAAAAAAATAATTTCCTATGGACATCAGAAAAAAAGAAGAGATAATGAGATTATATAAATGCTCAGTACAGAATAAATAATGTTCAACTTTATAAAATCTCTATAACTAACATTATTAGGTTATATACACACACATATCCTATTCAGATAATCTAACTCTAAAATCATATCCATTCACTTAAAAATATTTAATACCTAATGCATTTGTTTCAACTAGATTATCTTAGTGTTTCTTCTAGAAGCTTCATTCTTTTTCTTCTCATTTTTATCCATTTGCAGGAAATAATATATCTATATAGAAATGGTTCTTAGATCAAACTCAAACTACTATCAAGATAATATTTAGTTTATTCTTTTAAAGGGCATTTTACTCTAGAAGAATCTTCTTTTTCTGCTTTAAAGTAAGTAATATAATCTCAGGATGTTACTAAGTATGATGTAATTGTGAACTAGTGGGAATGTTTCAGAATCAGTGCACACAAAACCTAACTTTAACTTCCCTTTGCAACAATGACTAACACATAAAATTATAACTAATAAAAATGGTTAGTTGTGGAGTACAGTCCTAATGGTTACATCTACAAAATAATGTCAGCACCTATGGCTCAAGTGAACAAGGAGAGGAACATTTCTTAAAATCCAGAACATCAGGGAGTTTGCTGTGAGAATGTGTCTCCTAATAATGTGTGAATTTACATACATGAAGTCACCAATGTGATAACATAGCATGACATATACAAGAACAATAGACATGACAATATAGGGTTAGGAAAGTCTATATGTTATCACCTACAGGCACCTAAGGAATTCTAAGAATGAGAGAAATTGTCTTTCTGGTAAAGTGAGTTTTCTTTTTGCCTATTGTAATATTATGCATGACATTTTAATGTGAAAATCTATTTGACATAAGAAAAATCCTCTTATAACATCAGACTTTCTATAGTACAAATTTCTTCTGTGTCTCACCCATTACAGTGTTCTTTCTACACCAGGAACCATAAGATTAACTAAAAATTGCAATTGTTAATAATTAATTTCAGAGGCCATAAGAAATTAGGAAATATTAGAATTATAATTGATTCATGAAAATGACAATATTGTTGTGGCTAACTTTAGTTTATTGCTCTGGTTTTCGTATTTTGTCCACAATATGGATGCTATTTCCAAATATGGCCTAATTTAACAGTGCCGGTTACTCAGAGACATCAATGTAAATAAATAGACGAGACATAACTGCTTGAACTGATGATATGCCCTTTCATTTACCACATATCACTAAAAATATGTTATTTCATTAAGTGCTGTAAAATATATCATTTGTGAACACATGCCAAAATTCAGCAAAGCAAATGGAAACTTCCTAAACTACATCAGTTTATAAGTGATCATAGAAGCCAAGTGCAGAAGTGATTTAAAAAAATGATGGATATGTAATATATGGATATTTTATCCATATAAAATGATGGATGTGTAAACAAAAACACAGTGGAATATTATTTGTTTTTAAAATCAGAAGAACCTATAACACAGTTTGTGACATTACATCAGAAAAGTAAAACACTTATAAAATCACAAATCCCTTGCAATACCACTAAAATTAAATCTTTAGTCAAATTTATATAAAGCAATGGTTTTCAAACTTCCTAATCCTGAAACCCTTTAATATAGTTTAAAATCACAATAATATTGTGTTGACTCCCCAATTATAAATTTATTTATGTTGTTAATTCATTTTATTTTTTTAAAATTTATTTTTCTCACCGGAGCTCATGTTAAATTATACTAGTACCAGATATAATTAATTCCTAGAAAAAAAAATCTTTTCAAAACCAGTATAAAATTTAACTGTATTCATAAAAACATCTAAAAACTTTACTAATTTAAACTTAATTAATTTAAAAAGTAAAACATGCTTTTGCTATTTAATTAAATATTTGAGTGCAGCAATATATATCTGACAGTAAAGAACTGAATGCCCTACGACTATAACACTCCAAAACTTATTTTTAAACCTATTTAATTTGTGTATGAAGGCATACATTAATATGCACATAAAGAGTTTTTTCTTTTAATTTTGATTTAAGAAATTGTTTGTTTTCTTTTATTTACTCTCCACTGTTTCTCCTTCCTCTACTTCTCCCACTCTCCCACACCTCCCTACAATACAATCCCCATTCACCCCTCAAAGGGGGAAGAGCTCCCTTGAATAGTAAACACAGAATAACATATCAAGTTGAGGCAGGACCCATTTCTTCTTCCCTATATCAAGGCTGAACAAGGCATCCCACCATAAGGAGTGGGCTCTAAAAACCCAGTTCATATAATCAGACTATTTCTTGATCTCACTGGGATAATCCCTGGTCCCATTGCCAGATGGTCCACTAACAGCTTGATCTATGCAACTGTCACCTTTATTCAGGACCTAGTTCAGTTCAGACTCTTCAGCTGTCAATCTAAAGTCCATGAGATTCCATTAGCTCCAATCAGTTGTCTCTGTGATCATCTCTACCATTCCCTTGATGACCTCCTCCCTTGTTTTTCTAGTGTTTCCCTTGCCCCCCTCCCCACCTCTTCAATTGAACTTCAAAAGTCCAGCCAAGTACTTGGCTAGGGATGTTTGTGATATATGTACCTGCTTCTATCAGTCATTGGATATAGGTTTATTGGACATACATGCAGATATTAATAATATTTAATCTAAGGTTTTTACTTTACCTCTATCAAATAGCAAAAGAGAAATAATGCTGAAGATATGGCTTGGTTTATTTTTTTGCTCAATTGTTACATATTTGTTGTTGCTGTTTCCTACTTCACCTGTCATCGGTTTGATCATTATAGAAGTATTCTATAGAGTTTGAAACCAAAATGCAAGGTCAATATTTTCAAGAAATCTATACTCTTTATTTCACTTTCTTTTATCTATATAAATAACTAAAAACAAAACACAAAGTTCTGTGTTATGAAAAGATTAAAGATATTCTTTTTATTTCTCCTTGGCTACTTTATCTTTGCTTAAATCATGAAAATATAAAAGAAATGGGTGAAAGCTTATACCAAAGAAATGACATGTTCCCTTTGATAATTACTATTAAAATAATGGTAAAAATGGTAATTAAAATTTTAATGGTAATTATCCACTGACTGGATATCAGTGAATGCTAATTATTCACTGATCCAATTAGTGACCATGGAAAAATCTCAACTGACTATTAAGGACTGAAGACTTTTAAATTGAATCCCCTGCTTAGAGTAGAGTCACAGGTGAGTGAGTTCCAAATCCTGACCTTAGTCCCCACAATTCCTCTCCAGGATCAGGGTCATAGATTCTTGCTAGAAGATAAGCCCTAGGCTTTAGCTGTTAGGGATATGCCCAAAAAAACCGCTAAAAGAAGAGGTCTTTCCTGCCTGAGCCATGTCTCCAGGGCTAACAGTGCCATCAAACAAGGACTGACGACATTGAAACTCAGACCCCTGCCCAAAGCAGATCCAGACATTGAACAAACTTCTTGCTCAGAGCAGATAGGCGACACACAAGCCCTCTAGCTTAACTGAGTAGGAACTGACTAATTGGGAACCACTGAAAACAAGGAGAGATGCCAGTGCAAGAAGACATATAACAATGTAAAGAACAACAAGGCAACACCAGTAGAAACTGGTGGTTCCAAAACTTCAAGACTTGAGCAGAGCAAAGAAGAAAAAAGAGAAGAAAACAACAACAAAAACACCTTTATGAAGATTATTGAAGACTTAAAAGAGGATATAAAAAAAAATTCCCTTAAAGAAATAGAAGAAAATACAAACAAAAATTTTGAAGAGATAAACAAATCCTTGAAAGAAAATCAAGAAAAGGAAAAGGAAAAAAAAAAAGCATTCCAGGAACCAAAAATTGAAAAGGAAGCAATAAAAAATGGCACAAATTGAGACAAAGGTGGAAAGAGAAAATTTGAAGAAAAAAGCTGGAACTACAGATACAAGCATAACCAACACAATCTAAGAGATGGAAGAGAGATTCTCTGGAGTGGAAGACTCAATAGTGGAAACAGATACTTAAGTAAAAAGAAAACACAAAAACTAAAAAAGTGATAACAAAAAATTTTCAGGAAATTTGGGACACCATGGAAAGACCTATAACTTGAGAATAATAGGAATTGAAGAAGGAGAAGAAAACCAGTTCAAAGGCACAGATAATGCATTCAATAAAATCATAGAAGAAAACTTTCCCAACCTAATGACAGAAATACCTATAAAAATAAAGAAGCTCACAAAACACCAAATAGATTTGACCCCTCAAAAATTCTGCTTGCCACATAATAATCAAGCCACAAAACACACAGAACAAAGAAAAAGTTTAAAGAGCTGCAAAAGAAGAAGGTAAACTTATCTATAAATGCAGACATCAGAATCACACCTGACTATTCAATGGAAACAATGAAAGCACAAAGGTCTTGGTGAGAATTTATACAGACACAAAAAGAGCATGCCTGCCAACCTTGACTACTATACCCAGCAAAGCTATCAATCACCATCAATGAAGTAAACAAGATATTTCATGACAAAGTCAGACTTAAACAATACCTATCTATAAATCTGGTCCTTCGGAAAGCATTAGAGGGAAAACTCCAACCTAAGGATCCAAGATACACCCATGAAACCCCAAACAATTGATAATCTCACAGAAGAAAAGCCAAGAGAAAGGAAATACATACAAGCTGCCACCAAAAGTGATAGGAGATATAAATCGGTTGTCACAGGTATCCTTTAATATTAATGGACTCAATTTACCTATAAAAAGAAACACACTAACAGGAAAGATACAAAAACAGATGCCATCCTTCTGATTCATACAAGAAACAGATGTTAACCTTAAAGACAGACACCGGTTCAGAGTAAAGGTTTGGGAAAAGATTTTCTAATCAAATGGCCCTAAGAAAAAAGCTGGTATTGCCATCTTAATAGCTAACAAAAAAGACTTCAAACAAAATCAATTAAAATAGACCAGGATGGACATTTTCATTGCAGTAAAAATTGATCAAGATGAGATTTCAATCCTGAAAATTTATGCCCCTAATATAATGGCAACTATCTTTGTAAAAGAATCTCTACTAAAGCTCAAATCCCACATCAACTCTCAGACCCTAATAGGAAAACTTCAATACCCCACTTTCATCCTTGGTTAGGTCAACCAGACAGAGACTCAAGAGAAAAAAAAAAAGAGTATAACAGATGTTATGATGCAAATGGCTTTAATAGGTATTTATAGAAGCTTCTAACTAAACACAAAAGGATATACATATTTCTTAATACCACATGGAACTTTTTATAAAATTGATCACATAAATTGGTCATAAAGCAAATATCAATAGATACAATAAAATGAATATAAACCCTTGTATCATGTCAGACTGCCAGGGCCTAAGTAAGAGTACAAAAACATCAAAAAAATTACAGAAAGCCTACAAACTCATGAAAACTAAACATCACTCGACTGAACCACCTCTAGGTCAAGGAAGAAATTAAGGAAGAAATCAAAGTCCTCCTAGAATTTAATGAAAATTAATCCACAATGTACCCAAACTTGTGGGACACATATGCAGACTTAAGAGTAAAATTTATAGCACTACATGCCTATATGAAAAACCTAGACCTATCCCACACTAGAGAACTAACAGCACAGCTGTAAACTTTAGAGCATTTAGAAGCAAACTAACCTAGAAGGGATAAATGGCAGGAAATAATCCAAATTAGAGCTGAAATCAATACAGTTGAAACAAAAATAACAATACACAGAATCAATGAATCAAAGAGTTGGTTCTTCGAGAAAGTCAAGAAGATTGATAAACCATTATCGAAATTAACCAAAAAGCAGAGAGAGATTACCCAAATCAACAAAAACTGAAGTGAAAAGGGAGACATAGCAGCAAACTCCCAGGAAATTTAGACAACTATGCAGTCATTCTTTGAAAATCTATACCCCACAAAAAGGAAAACCTAGAAGAAATGGACAGCTTTATGAACAGGTACAATTCAACAAAATTAAATATATAGCAGATTAAATACATAAACAGACCAATAACCCTAAAGGATATTGAAGCTGTCATTGAAAGCCCCCCAAGTAAAAAAAGCCCAGGTCCAGATGGCTTCAGTGCAGAATTCTACCTGACATTCAAATAAGAATTATTACCAATAATATTCAAACCATTTCACACAGTAGAAACTGAAGGAATATTGCCAAACTCTTTTATGAGGCCACAATTACCCTAATACCCAAGCCATTCTAGCCACAACAAAGAAAAATAATTATAGATCATTTTTTCTCATAAATATTGATGTTAAATTCTCAACAAAATTATGGCAAACCATATACAATATATAAAAAATATCATCCACCATGATCAACTAGGCTTCATCCCCAAAATGCAGGGATGATTCAACATACAAAAAAACCTTAAATGTCATCCATCATATAAACAAAGTGAATAAAAAAAAAAAAACACATGATCATATCCTTAGATGTTGAAAAAGCCTTTGACAAAATCCAACACTCCTTTATGATAAAAGCACTGGAGAGATCAGGAATACAGGGAAAATATCTAAATATAATAAAGATGATTTCCAAGAAGCTGACAGCCAACATCAAACTTAATGGAGAAAAACTCAAAGAAATCCCACTAAAATGAGGAACCAGACAAGGATATCCTCTCTCCCCTTATCTTCTCAATATAGGTCTCAAAGTTTTAGCTAAAGGAATATGAGAATGAAGAGAGGTTATGGGGATACATATTGGAAAAGAAGAACTGAAACTATCTCTATTTGCAGATGATATGATTGTGCACACAAGTGATACACAAAATTCTACCCGGGAACTTATATTGCTGATAAACACCTTCAGTCATGTTGCAAGATACAAGATTAACTCAAAGAAGTTAGTAGCCCTTCTATACACTGAAGATAAAAGGGCTGAAAAGAAATAAGGGGAACATCATACTTTATAATAGGTGAAAATGGCATTAAATACCTTGCAGTAACTATAACCAAAGAAGTAATAGATCTATTTAACCAAAACTTTAAATCACTGAAGAAAGAAATTGAAGAAGATATAAGAAAATAGAGAGGTTTCTGGATGTTTCTGGATAGGTAGGATGGACAGTAAAAATGGAAATTATATCTTTACTAATCTTACACGTGTAAGGTGGTACTCAAAGTTGTTTTGATTTGCATTTCTCTGATGCCAAAGATGTTGAGAACTTTTTTAAGTGCCTTTCAACCATTTGTAATTCTACTGCTGAGAATTATCTTTTTTAATTTTAAACCCCATTCTTTGATTGGGTTATTCAACGGTTTTGGTTCTAGTTTCTTGAGTTCTCTATATATTTTAGAGATCAGTCCTCTAAAATAAAAGATTTTGTGCTGGAGAGGCTGCAGAGCAAGGGGAACACTCTTCTATTTTTAAGCGTGTTCAGCCTCTCGGTAGTGCAATATAGCAGTTTCTCAGAAAACTGAGGATCAATCTCCCTAAGGATTCAGCAATACCACTTCTGGGCATATACACTAAAGATGCATATTTGCACTCCAAAGGCATTAGTTTAACTATGTTCACAGTAGCATTATTCATAATAGCAAGAACCTGGAAGCAAACTAGATGCCCCTCAACTGAAGAATGGATTAACAAGCTGTGGTACATCTGTGCAATGGAGTACTACCCAGCAGTAAGAAAAAATAATATCCTAAATTTGCAGGAAAATGGATGGATTTGCAGAATATCCTCCTGAGCAGGTATCATAAACCCAGAAAAATAAGCAGGGTATATACTCACTCATTAGTGGTCTTTAAAGAAAAAAGGAATAAGCAAAGCATGTTCAAGCTACAAACTACAACCACTGAACTGCTTGGGACCTGAAACACCTTAGACCTACAACTTGTAGCCCATTTCCTCCAGAGGAACACCTGACTGAGTCTTGATATTGAGATTAGGAATGCAGGTCTGTCTGGGGTAGATGCTGAAGTAAGCCACATTGGGACTTTGGGACCTGCTGGCATTGCTGGGAAGGAGATTAAGTGATGTGTAGAAGAGAGACTAAATGGAATGGGTGTGAGGGGAAAGGGAGTTTGAACAAGGGGATTCATGGATAAAAAAATATGACTTTATTTATAATAAAAAAGGCAATTCTACCAAAAGCAATCTACAGATTCAACACACTTCCCATCCAAATCCCAACACAGTTTTTTTTACAGACATTAAAAGAACAATATTCAATTTCATTTGGAATAACAAGAATGCCAGGATTGCCAAAACAATTTTGCTCAACAAAAGAACCTCAGGAGGCATTGTCATCCCCAACTTCAAGTTGTGCTATAGAGCTACAGTAATAAAAACAGCCTAGTACTGGCATAAAAACAGACTTGAAGATCCTGACATTAACCAAAATCCTATGAACACCTGATCTTTGACCAAGAGGCCCAAAATATTCAATGGAAAATAGATAGTATCTTTAACAAATGGCTTTTGCCTAGCTGGATGGTAGTGTTTAGAAAACTGCAAAAAGATCCAAACCTATCACCCTGCACAAAACTCAAATCCAAGTGGATCAAAGGCCTCAACATAACACCAGCCACACTGAACCTGATAGAAAAGAAAGTGGGAAATACCCTTCAACCAATTGAAACAGGTGACCAGTTCCTAAATATAACACCAGTGGCACAGATACTAAGAACAACAAACAGTATGTGTGACCTCTTAAAACTGAGAAGCTTCTGTGAAGCCAAGGACACAGACAATAAGACAAAATGACAGCTTACTGAATGGGAAAAGATTTTCATCAATCCTACAAGTGACAAAGGACTGATCTCTAAAATATATAGAGAACTCAAGAAACTAGAGCCCAAAACCTTGAATAACTCAATCAAACAAAGAAACATAAAAAAAAGAATATTTGTATGAGAGATTGTGAGAAGAAAGCAAGTCCACTTTGCAGTGGTTAGCAAAAAGATAGTTTGTATTCCATGTCTCCAGTAGGGAATATTCTGTGAAGCAAATACAAGTATGTGCAGTAAAAGAACAAATGCCTCAGGAGTAGACTGAGGGTGAAATATTTCTGTCATATTTCTTCAACAGTGTTTTTTTGAGTATGGTCAATAGTACTTGTTAAAATTATTGAAACACTGTGAATAAGAATTTTCTGTATTACAGAACATTATAATTACAGAAAAGTAATGAAAACACATTGAAACTAAGTGTATAATAAAAGTAATGAAAGTGTTTGGAGGGGTTACAGAAATCAAGAACTTTAAACCAGCCATCACATTTTTTTATTTATTTACACATATTCTCTTTCAAATATATAACTTCAAAAATTTAAGAAGCTTAACTCTTTTAAATATGTCTTATAATAATAGCACGTTTGCCTTAATTTATGCCTTGATTCTTATCTCTCCTCCCACTTCTGGATCAGTGAGATGAAGCTCATTGTAGAATCTGTCATTTATAAAGTAGTGTTTGACTGTGGTTAGGGTTAGGGTTAGGGTTAGAAACAACTATGTAGGAAGTTAGATTGTGAAAGTCTCTATGAGATGTGTAGTTTAGACTAAATTGTGGCCTAGAAAGCACTTAACTGAGAGTTCAGTTAAGGTTACTATGGATCATGTAGGTCTCCATCAAAGAGGCTTCAAAGTCCAATTCCTTTAAGGACCTGTGTGAGTAAGAACTTGTATTCCTACAGCTAATGGAAAAGCAGATATGTGTCTGAAAATATATAAGTGAGTAATACTGGAAACATAAATTTGCAGATATCAAAGGTACTGTTCCAGGCTCTTGTCATTTGTAGGGAAAGATAACCTTCCTGCCATAGTGTCTTCATTATGTATATTGTTATAAGAGATTTTAAAGGCTGTACTGCAGAAAAATTTGAGGAAAATTAGCTTTTTCTCTTTTTACTTGCTTTTTCGACAGAATGAAGGAATGCAAAATATAATAGAATTAATAAAACAATTATGAAGTTTAGAATTTTTTTAAAAAACTTAGAAAATAAACAGCATCACTTTCTTTACACGTTATGATAGAGAGATATGTTGGGCTCAATTGCTCCATCAAGTTTTCTTCAAGAGCTTGGCTCCTGTTCAGAAAGCTTCCTCTCTGAGGACCTCTCAGTTTTCTATACCAAGAATCTGGTGACCCAATGTGTATCACACATTAGGGAACATAAATTTCAGCTTGAGAATTTGACACAATGTCAAACAATTTTCACCACAAGAAATCAGGGCATTTATTACTTTTGTGTTATGTCTGGAGGTCACTCTGAAGCCATTATTTGACAAACTTTCTTCTCACTGGCATTGATTCTAATTCAGAGAATCAAAGCATGATTTCTAAATCTATGTTTGGAAAACAAACCCTTCTGTTTATGGAAGACAAACCATAGGAAAACATTTAGTATAATGGTTTAAATAGAAATGACTCCCAGAGTCTCAAATATTTGAATGCTTAGTCATTAGGGAGTAGTTCTACTTTACAGGCTAAGAAGGTATGGCTTTGATGGTGAAAGTGTGTCCCTGGGGTGGAGCTTTGAAGTTTCAATTTCCCAAGCCAGGTCCAGTGGCACTTTCTTTTCCTGTTGTCTGCCATACAGATGTTAAAACTCTCAACTACCTTTCTAGTACCATGTCTGTCTGTGTGTCACTTGGCTTTCCAATATTGCCATAATGGACTAAACTTTTAAGTTGTAATCAAGCCATAATTAAATGTCTTTTTTTCTTTATAAGAGCTGATTTGATTATGATATATCTTTACAGGGACAGGACATTGACTAAACCAGAATAATCAAATAATATATTTCCCAGGGCAGACAGATGAGAGCAGGGAAGAATAGAATGAGCAATGCAGTGCTTTTTCCAAGATAAGTACAGTGCTTTCAGAGACTGATAAGAGATGACCAGTCTTGAAGAATTACCCAGGCTCCACTTCTTCATGAAGATATGAGCAAAATCTTTAGCCCTATTCAATACGCAAAACATTCAACCTGGGAAGAAGATTAGAGCTCAATAAATGACCCATTATTTGTTCAGCTGTGTTAACTGAGACAACTTGCTTATAATCACTGAGCTCAGTTTGTTTATTGGCAAAATGATTCATTACTTCTAGACAGCCAGGGTCTGCCTCCCTTCTCCCCATCCATAGTATGCATTCATTATTGCACATTCTCAGCTCTGGTGTCCTTTTGTAATTTACCTAAAATGTCCCAGTGAGCTAGAAAAACATTTATCTGCCACTGTAATAACTCAATTCAAAAACTGAGAAATATCTTTTCATTTTCTTGAAATAAATCTTGAAGAGCAGGGTTGGGTTATATTCATGAATAAAATGTGGCATAAAAGTAAGCATCATTTTCATATTACTTCCTTTTATTCTTTAAAATTCAAAAAGTAATATAATAATATGGTGTATTTGGATCACTTTTTACATTCTTACCATTCAAAATTTGGGTTAATAATTAGTTCATTGTTCAGAAATTCAGTGAGAATCATAAAAACTCAATTAAATTTTAGTTTCAGTTTATATTTTTTATTGTGTAATTTTTGAAATTTCTAAGGTAGTAAAATCAATTTCAGTAAATCATATGTGATACTGATATAAGCAAAGTAAGTTTATGATCATATTCATGTGTGTACATATGTGTGTGCAGATGCATGTGTACATATGTGTACTTGGATGTACTTCTGTGTCGTGTTAGTCTATCATGCTCCGTGTTATTGCTTGAAAGAATCTCTCACTCAACCTTCAGCTTGTTTATTTGGCTTCACTGACTAGATAAGGAGTTCAAGGATCAAGAGATGCTCTCCTGTTTCCAGATTTCCAGTGCTTCCCTGGGTTACAGACACAGGCTTGTATACTTGACTTTTAGAAGGGTGCTGGAGATCTGAACTTTATTCTCTCCAGTAGGATGACAAGCACTTCATCCTCTGGGTTTTCTGTCCAGCTTCCTCTATATTTTTGTATTTACTGACATGTCAAAGGAGAAGTTGTAAAGACAAAATTAGAATAGCCAATAATTCAAGAACAGTCAAAAATCTAGAGTTTACTATAATTACCTGATATAATTTTGTAGTTGATTGATTTGTATCAACACTTGAATTGTATTTGGTTTGTTTAATCACCATTTTCAAATCAACTGTTTCTAGCTGAAGAGAATAAATGAAATATTTACTTAAGTTATATAAATACATACAACTGTCATGAATATGGCAATAAAGAAATTTAATTCTCATAGCTGTGTCATTCCTAACAATGGCATAAAGACATCATCACATTAAACATCCTCATTGAGTAATTTTTTGAAATTGTTTTATGTTAAAACTTAAATTGTATTATTTTTTTCTACTAATAATGTACTAGAAGTTTATTGCTGCCCTTTTCCTATATGACTTTAAAAAAACAATTTATATCAGGTAGTACTATTATTAAAAAGCAGGACTGGATTAATTATCTATCTGAAAAAAATGTTTTTTCTAAAACCATATAAAACATAGAACTAAGCTTTCATGTACACGGAAAGCACACTTTGTGAGCATGTTATCAGCATAAAAGAGACAATTAAGTCTCAATGATCACCAGAAATAATTTCACACACACAGAATAGTTTCCTTACTTATGCAATAAACATTTATTTTCTATATAAAATTGTGTAATTTTTATTTTTGAGAACTGCCATAACTTCAATTTTTCCTTTAAATTGTATATTTAAAACACCTGGAACAATATGATAAAATTAAAAATTAAAGAAAGTTCCAAAAATAAGTTGTACCTCTAACATAAACACTTTAAAAATAAATTGACATAATGTGTGTTTTCAAATCAAAAGATAGACTGTTCATAGTGTGCAAGTGAACAGCCATCAAAGATGGTGTAATTTACTAGAAAGAACATGAAACTGATTATAAAAGTTTTGGATTCTGCTCATCATTCTGTGGTTGCTTAGCTTTGGCAGGATTTAAAATATAGTCAACTCTTCACTTACTCCATGCATATGAACTAAATTAAACAATTCCCCTCCCATCCGTATGCTGGTCTTTCTGCACAGATGCAGTTAGTAATACATGCTGTGCAAAATCCCAGCTGCATGAAGAAAATGGGGCTTTCATTTATTTTCTATTGCTTTTTTAAAGATAAACTTTAAAATCAAGTGTAGGGAAAACAAAAGATTATTTTCTAGGTCTATACTTTTGAAGTGGAAGATAAAGAAACAGAATGGAAATATAAAAATGCATTTAAGTAATAACTAAATTCACAATGTGAAGTAGGTGGTCCATGCTCCAGTGATTGACTCTGTACTCTTGTTCTTTTGATGTAACACTAATTAAAGCCATTGGGTTATAAAATAAAGCAAAGTCAGAAGAAGAAAATGGGAGAAGAGAGTCTGGAAATTGGAGTGGAGAAGGATGGTAGATATAATCAGAATACATTATATAAATTATGAAATCCGCAAAGAATAAATAAATAAACTTTCAGGAAGCCGTCCCTTCCTTGTGCCATGTGGATTCCAGGGACCACATTCAAGTTCTAAAAACTTTATCTTGCTCAGCCATCCTACAAGCCATAGAACACTCAGTTTTACCATTAAAATCTAAGGTAGGTGAGTTTTAGACAGAATAATTAGTTTCTGTAGCTTGTTTTCTTATGATGAGTCTAAGCTCCAAATCTTCCTCTTTTCTAGTTTCCTGGAGGTTGCACCTTTTCCCATATAGAAACTGACTTGCACTTCTTTAACATAAAAGCAAATTAGAATATCTAGGCAGGGTGACCAAAGGTACGTGTGTAGAAACAGATTTTCTTTACTGTGTCTGTGTATTTTTGTAATGATCAACTAAGAACAAAGTCATTTAAAATTATATTTAGAGAAAATAATTTTATTTGTGAATGCATAGCTATTTCTGTCACTGTTACAGTCTCTCTTTCATTTGCTTTCTTTATCTCTCCATTAATTTTCCTCCTCTCAAGTGAAAACATATGAAAACTTCTCTGGATAACTGATTAGTGGCAAAGACTCAAAAATGTTACTTAGGAAAGAAAACATATTCAGCTGAAAATTACACAATGAGGTGAATAGAATAAATACAGGAAAGTTTACATACCTAACCAGATAACCTACTAATATTGCTACAATGATGTATAATAACAGAAGGCAAAATTTCAAGATGAAAAAGAAATTTGCTGGATTTTACCTCCTTTGAGAATTATATATAATCATCTTTATTAAAAACTGATACCTGGCAACATGAGATATACCTGTTCCTAGAAAATTTTGGTAATATCTATAATGCTTTTCTTTAATAGTAAAGACTCTTATATATTCAAGCAAATTTTCATCATTCTTATCTCAAATAACTAATGAATATAAATGTAAATTGCTTGTATATAGCAATTGGTTCAAACATCTGAAATAATCTTGATTATATGTAACAAACAGTGACTAGAAGAATATCCAAAAGAGCTTCAACAACATGGCTGACCAAATCTCCCACAAAAAAGAATCCAAACAAGGATAAAAAGCAGTTCTTTTCCAGAGTGCTTGAGGCAGATGTCAAAGCAGAGCAGGTACATGGGATTTCTTGTCTCTACACTCAAAAGAGATGTCTTCAATGTAGATAGAAGGTCCATGGAAACTCCCACTACCATCTTAGACGACTGCTAAATAAACCTGCAGCTTTCAGCTCTGAGCCTAGTATTAGTTACTGCCTATGAATTCTTGATGTGCTATTATTCCAGAGAAAGAGTGCACTTGGTATTGTTGCTTTTTCTTCCCAGAATGTTGGTACACAGTGCCACTTTGAAACTCCATTCAAACACAAACATCTCATGGAGTGGTCAACAGTTCAGCCAGCCTTGACTCTAAAAGACCTTGGGGGCCTAACTGACCCTCCCATAGACTTGAAAAGCAATCAGGAAACTGTCTTATCGTTGTGAATCTAATCACTGTACCAATAAAACACTTTATACTTAAAGCAGCCAGGTCATATGCTTCCACTGAAATTATGTGAATTTAAGTGGTCTCATGAACCTGTCAAAGTCCCATGAGGAAAACTAAGAAGCTAGAGATCTCGGAGATTAGTTACACTGAGGAACATAAGAGGCAGGTTTCCCACCATGTAGCTTTGGCCTGGGCAATCCTCCCTAAGCATCTTGGGCCTCTAAGCACCTATATATGTACACATGTGGATTTTAAACAGTATTGAGCCCTCTATTCTTAGCATGTGGACCATCCCTGCCCTGAACTATAAACAGACTGGCACTTCATTTACAGTACCAAGATCATAGCAATAAACTTACTTAAGATACTAAGTCTAATCTCACATCATTAAAACTTGAGTATTCTACCTTAGTTACTTTGTACAAAGAAGGATACACAATAATGGGGCCTTGTCTGTCTGACCTACCAAACTGTTCAGACTTCCAGACTTCCAAAACCCAAAACAAGAATCACCCACTCAAATAGATCTGTTACTTCTTTGGTTATAGTTAGTCCAAGGTATTTAATACTCTTTGCAGCTATAATGAAGAGTAATGTTTTCCTTAATTCTTTTTGAGCCCTTCTATCTTTAGTGTGTAGAAGGATTACTGATTTCTTTGAGTTAATCTTGTACCCTGCTACATTGCTGAAGGTGTTTATCAGCTATAGAAGTTCCTTGGGAGAATTTTGTAGGTCACTTATATATACAATGATATCATCTGCAAATAGAGATAGTTTCACTTCTTCTTTTCCAATTTGTATTCACTTAGTCTCCTTTCATTCTCTTATTGCTTTAGCTAAAACTTTGAGAACTATATTGAATACATAAGGGGAGAAAGGACATCCTTGTCTAGTTCCTGATTTTAGTATGATTATTTGAGTTTTTTTCCATTAAGTTTGATGCTGACTGTCGGCTTCTTGTAATTGCCCTTATTATATTTAGGTATTCCCCCTGTATTCCTGATCTCTCCAGTGCTTTTATCATAAAGGAGTGTTGGATTTTGTCAAAGGCTTTTTCAGCATCTAGGGATATGATCATGTGGTTATGTTCCTTTAGTTTGTTTATATGATGGATAGCTTTTTCATATGTTAAACCAGCCCTGCATTTGTGGGATGAAGCCTACTTGGTCGTGGTGGATGATATCTTTTGTACATTGTTGTATACGGTTTGCCAAAATTTTGTTGATAATTTTTGCATCAATATTCATGAGGGAAATTGGTCTGTAATTCTCCTTCTTTGATTTGTCCTTGAGTGGCTTAGATATTAGGGTAATTGTGTCCTCATCAAAGGAATTTGACAATATTCCTTCAGTTTCTACTGTGTAAAATAGTTTGAGAAGTAATAGTAGAAATTCTTCTTTGAATATCTGGTAGAATTCTGCACTGAAACCATCTGGACTAGAGCTTTTATTTTTGGGGAGGCTTTTAATGACAGCTTCAGTTTTCTTAAGGGTTATAGGCCTGTTTAGGTAATTAATCTGATCTTCAATAAATTGTGGTAAATGGTACCTGTCCAGAAAGCTGTCCATTTCTTCTAGGTGTTCCATTTTTGTGGAATACATATTTTCAAAGTATGATCTGATAATTTTCTGGATTTCCTTGAGGTTGGTTGTTATGTCCCCCTTTTCATTTCTGATTTTATTGATTTGGACACTCACTCTCTGCTTTTTGATTAGTGCACAGTTGCACTCCAAAGGCATTAGCTCAGCTATGTTCATAGCAGCATTATTTGTAATAGCAAGAACCTGGAAACAAACTAGATGACCCTCAACGGAAGAATGGATTAACAAACTGTGGTACATCTACACAATGGAGTACTACTCAGCAGTAAAAAAATGTGGTATCCTAAAATTTGCAGGCAAATGGAAGGATTTGGAGAATTTTCCTCCTAATCGAGGTATTACAAACCCAGAAAGATAAACAGAAGATGTACTCACTCATTAGTGGATTCTAAACAAACAAACAAGAAAAAGCAAAGCATGCCCAAGCTGAAAACCACAACCACTGAACATCTTGGGATCAGAAACACCTTGGAATGACTCCTTGGATCCCACTCCCAATAGAGGAACACCTGACTCAGTCTTGATTTTTGGGGAGATAGAACTGGATCTGCCAGGAGTGGAGGCTGAACTAAGCAATATTGGGATCATGGGACCTTGGGACCGCCTGCTGCCTGACCGGAGGGAAATGGGGAGTTGTGGAGAAGAGAGAATGACCTGATGTGGTGGGAGGGAGATGGGACCTTGAATAAAGTTATACAAGGATAGAAAGTGTGACTTCTTTGTTCATAATAATAATAAAAACAAACAAACAAAAATACAAAACAAAAAAGTGGAGGAGAGAGAAAAAAATAAAATAAAAAATTATCTCCCATTCACAGCTATTGAATTAAAAAAAAATCAATCTACCCTATCTAAGAGAGTGTCATCCCATGTGGCAGATTCTACAAAATCTCTCATCATGGAATAGTTGAAAGCTAATAAGCATCTATAACAACTACAGAAGTATATGGATGCTACATATTGAATCAACTAAGCGTACAATAAGATTTATAAAATTAAGATGCTAGGCTATAGCTCTAGAGATCCATTATCTGTACAAACATGTTATTGTAACTATCACTACAAACAGTGTAAAGTTGCCTTTTCAACCTGAAAATAGTAGTATCAAAAACCCAGGGAGTCCCATACTGGGCACATATTAAAAGGAAATGCAATCAACACATTAAAGAGATATCTTCAACCTATTTATTACCGCATTATTCACAATAGTCTAGATATAAAGTCAACTTTGGTTTTCACTTATAGATGAGTACATAAAATGTGGTACTCACATGTATGTGTATATGCATGAGCATACACACACACAAAATGCAGACTTTTTAAACTATAAAAATAATAATGTACCATTATTTGCAACATCTTGTATGGAACAGGGTGCAATTGTGTTTGTTGAAAAATAAGTCATTTATTCCCATGGCCATATTTATATAAAAATGTTAAGTTAAGTGTATAATAATAGTCTTTAGAGATTATGAATCATAGGATTGTGATAAGGGATCATATAAAAAGTATCCAAATATAATTTTGTAAGTGAATTAAATTTTGATATTCTACTCCACAATAGAATGACTATATATCTTTGCACGTGTACAAATTTAAGTATAAATTACAGACAAAATCAAAAGTGGAAAACACAATAAAATAATATATGTGTAAGGGATGGGGATGCTAATTATACTGATTTGTTCATTATTTATTTTATACATACATATTTATTGTTTTATTGTACTTTTTCATGTACATGGGTGTACAGAAAGAATTATGTGTACTATGTGTTCTAGAATATATATGTTGTCTCTATGGGAGGGAGGTACACATATGTAGGCCTGTGAGAAATCATATGTTCACAATTAGTGTCACCTTTAGACATTCCCAACCTTATTTATTGAGGCAATATCATTTTTACATACCCAGAGGGCAATGATACAGCTAGTCAGGCTACCAGAACTTCATGAAATTCTCATATTTGTTTTCAGAGCATTGAGATTATGGGTGGATCAGCATACTTAGATAGCATTTATGTGGTTGCTAGAAAAATGAACTCTGACATTTATATTGTAAGTCATTTATTTGACTCCTTTTTAACCTATATTTAAGCATCCCTTTGTACTGCATAAATATGCACAATAATATACAAAAATATTTTAAAAGACTAATGTAGCCTAATATCACAAACTAGTGTGTAAAATGTTGGACATCTTTGAATTAAACTCAGCAAGGAGAATGAAGTGAGGATGTTTTGGGTTCCTTTCCTCTGTAGTGGAATAATCAGCAATACCAACATTACTTAGCTTGATTATAGAGCTGCAATTCCAGCAGGAATTGTGGCAAAGAACTTGCTTCTGTACCACACACTGTCAGCTGAATTTTCCTGGCTGAGGCTGGAAAATACCTTTGCTCTCCCCCTCATATTGGTGGCAGCTGAACTAAAGTTGCCCGCCATAGATATCAGCTTCTTTCCTAATGAGAATGACTGAAATACTGCTTGAGACTATTCATGGCATTTGGCTGTGCTTGAAAATATTGTTTCTAAAGATTAGGAGTGAGGGTTGCCATCATCTGCCATGTTTGAGCCTAGAAATGGTCACAGTTTTATTCCAGGCATCCTTTCCAAGTCGAATGAGTCACAGAAAATGTGCAAATTTAAAAAAAAAAAAAAAAAAAAAAAAACTTCAAATCTAACTCTTGTTGAAAAGGTGAAGAATTTGTAGAAACCCAAATAAAAATAGATGTGTACAAAAAAATCAGTAGACAAGAAATGAAATAGCAATTGACTATAGATGGGTTATTACTCAAACTATACTTTTAATACACTTGAATATTTTTTTAAATATTGTAACTAACTTTCTTTTTTATGTAAAAAAACTCTTTAATTAATTTTTATATAATATATTTTGATCATATTGCTTTGCTTTTTCTAGATCTTTCCCAACTCTCTACCCACTAGACTTCATTTTCTCTCTTCTCTCTTCTCTCTCTTTCTCTCTTCCTATCTCTGTTTCTTTCAAAAAATACTAACAAGAGAAAACCTAACAAAATTAAATGAAATAAAAGGCACACAAAAATTCATGGAGTTAGTTTTGTGTTAGCCAACAACTCCTGGGCCTGGGGCCTACCACTGGGTGTAGTTGATATATACTCAGTGATGCTTCTTGTAGAAAACTGAGTTTCCCATTCCAGCAAAAATCAATTGCAAATTGCTTTTCCGTTAAGAAAGGGACCCTATATTCACTTCACTCTGTTTTTATTTCTATTTTTCTGAATGTAAAGTGTTATTATACAATATTCAAATTATAAAATTTGAATAGCTTGAATCATATGTGGCAGTTTGATTAATCAAATTGCATACAGTTTTTGAATTTGAGTGTCTTCAACTGTCAAATTAACATAATGGTCCCTAACTCTGAGGAAGACTGTAAGATTGTTAGTCATATGTATCAAGATTCTATACAGCCCATGTAATAACAGCAGATATTCAGTAAGTTAGTTTTAAATGGATTATATAATTACATTACTTTCACCCAGTCTTCTGACCTATCATATAAAAGTGTAAAATGAATAGTTTGGATGTGGATGTCTGTGTAGGATAGAGGCCAGTGTCAGGTGTCTTCCTTAGTCACCTTATTTTTGAGACTGAGTCTCTCACTGAACCTGGAGCATGCCTGTTTGTCTAGCCCTTCTGTCCCCCAGAACCTCAGGGGTCCTCCTGTGTCTGCGTTCCCCATGGTGGGTCCCTGCCTGGCACATGCAACTGTGCTTGGACTTTCTTATGTGGTTGCTGGGAATCTGAGTTCATCTCTTCATGCTTGTTATCCAACTGAGCAATATCCCCTGCCCTTAAAAAAACATTTTGAAAAATAGTGTCTTTTGTCTCTCCTCTAAATCTTAACACACTGTGGGAACACTAATTGATAGCAGAGGTTATGAAAAGTATCACTCAGTTTCTGCCCGAGGCTTCCTGGTTGAGAAACTATGGAAACGGAAACGGTCAGTTCAGTGTCTATGTAGGGGCTTGAGCCTCCAATAAGTGTTAATCAAAGTCAGTGGATAAGATAAGTAGTTGTGAAATGGCTAAAAGGCACTTGAAAAAGTGCTCAACATCTTTAGGCATCAAAGAAATGCAAATCAAAACAACTTTGAGATACCACCTTACATCTGCCAGGATGGCTAAGATAAAAGACAAATGACAACCTATGCTGGAGAGGTTGCAGAGCAAGGGGAACACTCCTCCATTTTTGGTGGGAGTGTAAGCTTGTTCAGCCACTCTGGAATGCAGTATGACAGTTCCTCAGAAAACTGGGAATCAATCTCCACAAGTATCCAGCAATATCACTACTGGGTATATATCCTAAAGATGCACCTTTGCACTCCAAAAGCATTAGCTCAGCTATGTTCATAGCAGCATTATTTGTTATAGCAATGACCTGGAAACAACCTAGATGCCCCTCAACTGAAGAATGGATTAACAAACTGTGGTCCATCTACACAATGGAGTACAACTCAGCAGTAAGAAAAAAATGATTTCGTAACATTTGCAGGCAAATGGATGGATATGGAGAATATCCTTATGAGTGAGGTATCACAAACCCAGAAAGATAAGCAGAGGATGTGCTCACTCATTAGTGGACTCTAAACAAAAAAGTAAAAAGCAAACATGTCAAAGCTGCAAACCACAACCACTAAACAGCTTGGGATCTGAAACATCTTGGACTGGCATCTTGGATCCCACTCCTTCTAGAGGAACACCTGACTCAGTCTTGATTTTGGGGTCAGGAAAGCAGATCTGCCAGGAGTGGATGCTGAAATAAGCCATATTTGGACCTTGAGACCTCCTGCCCTTGCTAGGGATAAGGAGATGGGGAGAAGAGAGAGTAACTGGAAGGGGCAGGAGGGGGAAGGGAACTTAAACAAGGGGAGACACAAATAAAAAATATAACTTTATTCATAATAAAAATAAAATAAAAAGGATAATAAAAATGAAATTAGCTATCTGGATTCTGTAGTTTAGGTAAATTTTTTCAAAGAAACCAAGAGCAGAGACATTTAGTGCCTGTCTAAAATCAACTCAGTGTTTGAAGTACTAAGTAACAGGGTAGGAGTCGAGGTCTCAGTGTTCTAGTGCCTTATTTAGATGCCACACTATAGTAGTTCTCAATCTGTGTGTTGAACCCTTTCACAGGGGTCGCCTAAACTGTTTACATATCAGATTCATAATGTTAACAAATGTATTAAGATTAATACTATTGCATACTATATAATAGTATTATTAAGATATGCTTAGATTTATAACAGTTGCAAAATTACAGTTATGAGGTGGCATTAAAATAATTTTATGGTTGGGGATCAACATAATATGAGGAACTGAATTAAGGAGTCACAGCATTAGGAATGTTGAAAACCTTTGTCATAGTGAGAACCAGTGTTCAGTCATATTTTGTTTTTTATAATCCCTTACTGTTATCTCAAGTGGATAGGAACTGAAGTATGGCCCTTAACTATAATAGCAGATGCTCGTTAAATACTTGAATAAATGAACTAAGGCCTTTTTTCTCCTTTGATTCTTTAATCTCCTTGTCTGCTCTTCTACCTCTTGATGAAATTTGAAACTAGAGTTCCAGACAAGCTAAGCAAGGGATCTTCTAGTGATCTATGCCCTCAGTTGTGATTTTCAATCATCTTAGTGCTTGATTATTAGTTTAAAAACATATGTATATTTATTATGTTTTAGTACTATAAATCTAACTTTCTAAATTTATGTGCAGTTTTAAGAATAACTTCCTATTAATGAATTAAATAATTTGTAATACCATGAGGATATATTTAGATCTTAGATGTACACATAATAAAATTCACTTTTTATTTTGTTAATAGAAAAAGTTCACTACATGGTACTCAAAAAATACAGATAAAATATTTAGCATTTAAGAATTATTGTCTGTTTTTGATGGAATGTGCACAAAGTGAGTTTTTGCTAGAACACCACAATAATGATACTATTTTCCTTTCCAAACAAGAAGTATTTGTTTATAGAACTCAACATCTATAGCTATAACTGTTATAATAAATTTAGAATATATAGGTACTATAATTGTCATCAAGTTTAATTAATTTTTTTTCTATTTAAACTCCTACTGTTAAATTTCACTTTACCTTGTTTCTGACTGACACTGAAAAGGCCCCCTTTTCAGTCATTTTTTTAGTACTCTCCCCATGCACTCAACCCCCAAACTGATCACTGAAGTTCCCATCCCCACCAGGCCCCAGTCCACCAAGGTGATTTCCTATTTCCCGTTCTCAGGAAGATCTTTGCATCCCACTTAGGACCTTCATTACGGATCCTCTTGAGGTCCCTGGATTGTCAAATGCTTATCTTTTATTTTATCATTTATATCCACTTATAAATGAGTACATACCATGTTTTAGGGGGGGTGTTGATTACCTCAATTAGGATAATTTTTTTTCTAGTACCATCTATTTTCCTTAGAAACCTGATGCAAGGGAAACTCCCATGAATCTACAGAAATGACCTCACCTAAGACTCCTGGTAATAGTGGATACATAGTTTCCTGAATGAGAGATCTCCTGTGATCAGATTTTTGACTACCCAAATTGTCATCAGACATAGGTGCAGAAGCCCTCAGCCAAACATTAGACCAAACTCAAGAAATCCTGCTGAAGAAAGAAGAAGGAAGGACAGAGTCTGGGCTCTAGGACATCACAAGAAAAACCCACAGAAGCAATTAACAGTGCTCATAGAAACTTATAGAGTCTGAACCAACAACCGGGGATCCTGCATGGTACTGACCTAAGCCCTCAACACTTATGTGACAGTTACATACTTTGGTCTATTTGTGGAAATCTTAACAATTGGAATGGTGGCTTATTGGCAACAACCTAATATTTTGGCTAGCTATTGGAAACCTAGTCCTCACTCTGTGTCATGCTGTCAAGCCAAAATGCAAGGGCATGTGCTTAGACATACTGCAATTTGATATGTGGTGCTTTGTTGAGACCCATAAGAGGCTTGCCCCATTCTGCACAGAAACAGAGGAAGAGTGAATGTATGTAATGTGGATGTGAGAGGTAGAGAGAAATGGAATGGGAGAAGAGGAAAAGTGGAACCTGCATCTGAAATATAAAATTAATTAATTAAAATTATTTCAGATTATTATTTCCAAGTTCTTATCAGTAAAAAACCTCATAGTGATGCCATAGCCTATAAAATTTGAAATTATTTTTACTGATTCTACTAACATTATGTTATCATTGTCCCCAACTATATGAAAATAAGAACACGTGATAATAAGTCATGAGCAGGGTTGCTTTTCCAACTAATGAAATTCAGAAAAATATTCCACTGAATTTCATGACAAACTTGATTTCCTGTGTACAGGTCTAGTGTCTGTTAAATATAATGCAAAGTAAGTCATAACAAAGGTCCATAGGTATGTACATTTGGATGTGTATATGCATGTGTGTGTTTATTCCTTTTCTCTCTAAGTGTGCACTGAATATATTCAAGAAATAATGTTATCTTTTTCTTCTTCATAAGAACCCTAAGAAACTACCAAAGTTGTTTCATCCCAAGCACCTCTTTCTACTCTGTACAGTTAGGAACTCCTCATTTTTTCAGGACACTGACAAACTGTAGTGACAGTTACTTTTGTTGATGCTGAGTTGTCAACTCCCAGGTCTTTAAATAAATTATATATGAGTCATAAAATCAAATTATGAAAGTCTAAGAATATATAGCACCAATAACTATTAAACCCAAAGTTTGTACAGAAGAAAGTACATTATATAGTCATAAATACAATACAGTCGGTGAAAGGAGTAGCATTTTCTACCAAAATACATTATTGGTGAGAGCTATACTCTACTTGGTCATTAACATTTTAGCCGCCATATACAGAGATATTTTTCCTTATTGCCAGTCATACTTTTCTAATATAGGGTACATGTTTTATAAAGGGTGTTGCTGATATTAATCTCAGATCACAGGAAAGTGCTATGTTTCTGCTATATCTAGTATATATAATGAATAAACTATGTGGTCCTTGTCATATCTTAATATTCATGGAGAACTGCAGGAAACCAATGCAATATGTATTTATTGTATAATGACTACCTAAATGTAAATATAATATATAAATAATCACTGCCTTAAATAAAAATGTGGTATTGTTACATAATCAATGCATGTCTTCACAAATGCTTTAAATAATCTCTAGTGCATATAGTATCATCAAGAAAATGTACATGCTAAGTAAATTGTTATTATATTGTATTATTTTGGAAATAATGACAAGAGAAAAGGCATATTTAAAGGAGATGCAACTTTGTATTTTCTCTAAACACTTTGATCTGGTGGTGAAGTCTCTGTAACAACCATAGCCAGTAGTGTTATCATCATCAGGAAAGAAGAAGGTAGTTTTCTTCAACACAATTCAGTAGCTGGTATATGTTTAAAGTTTGTGAATCTGACCCCAAGTAGTTCATTTTAGGCATATATAAGCACAGCACAATTTGGTGACAACTTCCCTGGTGATAACTTTATCAATTGAGTATACATAATGAATCTTAAGACATAACTACATTGAAACTCTTTGTAAAGTGCATGTGAAACTTTCTAAAAAGACTAGGTTCTATAGACTGAAAAACCAACTATTATAAGTGTCTGGAGGAGGCTCTAATATGGTCTGGTCACAATGACCGTGCAAAAGTCAGCTGGCTATTAACCACATTTGATTCTAGGCTTCTGTACAAGTTCAAGGTTTTACATTCCTTCCCTTGAAAGAAGAATCTCATGTGTTTAACACTTACGAACCACACATATGTGATTATCTATGAGCATAAAAACATTTCTTCCTCGCACAATCTGCAATTGATTTTATCTACATATGTGAAATTCATGGATATGAAACACATGATTACAGTAAGATAACTAAATGTGTGTGTATCTACCTCTAAACATGTATGTGTATACATGTACATAAATACATAAATAGAAATTTAATATTTCTAAGTCCATTATTGCTATAATAAAAATATCATAACTAAAGTTCTATATAAAGAAGAGAATTTTATTTTTCATCTATTTGAATTTCTAGGAACATAAGTAAAAGGCTGTATTGACACCTGGACAAGGCATTTTTGAATATGTATTTCTAGTGTTCATCATTTTGTATGATGAATACTAGAAAGGAATAAAAAGATATATGCTGACATTTTTCATGAAAGAAGACTAGAAGAGAGTATTTCCTCTAATAAGCACTGTGAGAACATTTAAATTAAAATGTGAGAAGACCCTAATCACCTCCCCAAATGGTATACTTGAATCATCACCTTTGTAGTTAAAGTTTCTCCTGGGATATTGGACAATAAACATCACATTAAAATCATTGTAGAATCTGTATATCTTATATAAATGTGACATCATATATGTGTGTGTATATACATTTGTGTATATGATATGTATAGATGTAAATATGTGCCTATCTTATTCAATATTCTGTTATTTACCTTTCTACAAATTAGAATACAGTCAACTTGTAGTTGACCAATGAAGAGGCTAGAATCCCTAGCCAAAAGTGAGCAAAGAGGTAAAAGCTGAGTAGCTTATGTTCATCATAACCTGGCTTGCCAGGTTTTCAATACAGAACTTCTGTATGGACTTTGTAAATACCATGCCCTTTCACATAAAGATTTTTTATTTTGTTTGGATATACATATTACTTGCTCACATGTATATGGGGTTATGGAATCTGAATGTACTAGTCAAAGATTGATAGTGGATATAAGTACACTGACTATTAAAAAACTATAGAAATAATCATGACTGTGAAGAATGATACTGCTAATGACTTCTAGTAGATTGACTCAAGTGAGAATAATGCATTGATATACTGTCGACTGAGACTAAATGGGAATAAAATTGTGAATGAAAAATTCCATCATTGCAAACCCTTCATTGAAAACAAATGTAATCATTAATCACATTGAGGTAGTTTCTATAGGAAGTTCAATCAGCCTTGGTTTTATTAAGACACAAATCCACATCAATAAAACAATATTTTAATAAATGGATTGAGATATTTTTGTAAGGTGAGATGGGAAACCAGCAGAAGAACTGACTTTCATATAAGAAGACGTTGGCAAATGGCAAAAAGAGGAAAGCAAGTCTTAAATTTTTAATCTCAAACACTGTCAGGTGATTTGCGGATGGCCACAATGGATGGTTGAATCTTCACTGAGAATTTCCTCTGTTCCTTCAAACTGCCCAAGAGTCTGGAAAGAAAGTTAACTTAAATATTGCATGAAGGTATCTTATAGATAAACTATACGCTCCAGTTTACATAGGTTAAAATGTTCTGAAAATGGAGGTACCCTGCCTCACTTTATCTATAAGAAGAGACTTCGAAGAGAGGCTGACATTGATGTAAATTGATATTGTACTGCATGATACTATCCTTAGCAGCAGCACTATTCTCCAAAAACTTCCCCATAATGCTGTTGACAGATTAGACTCAAATGTGGGCAATTCCTGTCTCATAGTACTCACTTAGAAAACTGCAAGTCATAGGTATGTCTTCTTTCCATGGGGAAAAAAATCTATTAGATAATGATACAGTAAACAATGTGACCTAAAATTCTGTATACATCTAAACACAATACAGTTTGAGGAAACAAAATAAGAATGAGAATATTTCAAATCCGATATAACTTTTTTCTAGAAATTTTAAAAGCTGGGTAAGTGCAATGACTTTTGAGTAGAAAAGTTATCGCCATGTTCACTTTCATGAGAGAGATAATCAAACCCTGCTTCTATCTACTTCTGCATGTATTAACATATGAAGAGTTTTACTGATTAAAAAATTAACCAATATAGTAACATCTAAATTACTTTCAAATACTCTCTCACAATGTTTTCTTAATCATATCAACTTTTTATAAAACAAATCCAAGATTATTTAAAAGTGTTTTTCATCTACAAGTGAAAAGTTATTCATGGAAAGAAAAGTTCTTCCAAACCTAGTCAGAACTCATGTCCATAAGATATCTCTAAAAAAGAACAATACATTTTAGCGAACAATTTCAATTATTTTTAAAGTTTTAGTAGGTTAATCTGAAAATGAGCTATGATAATACTGATTCTAGGTTTACATATCAGATGTTTAAATGAAAAAGCAGGTATTCTGTTTAATATTTATTGCAGAGAAATGTACAAATGAGTTATTTGTCTATCACTATTGATAAATTGAATGCTTAAAGTTATAACATATATCTTTCAATTAATTAATCACTGTTAACACTTTTAAGTTATTCATTAATAAGAACAAAAATCTTAAAAATCAATAGATAGCCATGCTGTTTAGTTAGTATAGAAAACTTTAAGATAATAGATGGAAGAGACTATGGTGAGGATCTGGGAGGAGGTGGGAGACTGGAAACTATAATCATACTCATTGTATTAAAAAAACTTATTTTCAATGAAAGAAAAGTAGAAAATAAAAGAATTTATAAAATATTTTTAAATTGCTCTCCAGTTTCATTATAGAATCACAGCTATTTAAATGATGCTATTATGTAAATTATAAAGCTCCAGTAAAGTACAAGTTCAAGATTAAACTGCTTTTAGGTGTAAGAATTACTAGTGATGATCACTGATGGTTTCAGGTTATTCTGACCTCAGAATTAGGTATAAACAGACAAATCTTGCAGCATTTGAGATAGCATATTTAATTGCCACTTCTTATGATTAAACTGTATTATATGGGGTGAATATGTAGATTATCAACTACATTAATGTAGCACTTATGAATTTTTTTCAACAAGTGATTTAGAACATCAGAACCAGAAACAAACGTTCTTCTTAATAGTTGTGTAAGTATTTTGGAGTCCTAAGAACCTAGCATGTTTCACTGAACCAATCTACAATATAAGATACAGAAAATTTGAAATTCTAAATAGGGAAAAATATCTTCCAATATTGCTTTGTGTTTGATTTAACAATAAATGTTGCAAAGTAAAATTTGGGGTTTTATAACATACAATCCTATGTTATAGCAGTTTTGTAAATTAATTGTGTATAAAATACATGTGATTTATTTAAAAATAGGTCAACATACAGACAATTTAAGGTTGCTACATAGGAAAATGATGCTCATAGTCAAAATAGTTATTAGGCTGATTTACCCTATAGTGGAAAGCCCTCAGAGATTTCTGTTCAAAGAAATCGATAGAATTTGTTCGCACCACAGCCAAGGTTAGGGCTTTTGTGATTCTATTTTTTCATACAAACTTGCTTATAATAATTTCATTCCTGTTATTTATTTTGGGAGTGTTGGGATGTGATTCCAACTCTAACACTATTATATATGTGTGTGTATTATACATATGTATATACAACGTGTTACTTAATTATTTGTAATTTTTAAAATCATTGATAAGACATGATAGTGATTTATACTAACCATCAAGTAACTGCAACTTTCAAATTTATTGATGAGTGGCAAATTAATCAGTGTAAGCTATGTAACTACTGTCCTTAATGAGGTAGAAAGGGTATATGTGGAGAACTAGAGGAAAGATATCAATCCATGACAATGGGATTATCCAGAAAAAAACAGGAGTCTCATGATGGCCATATATCTTGCCCAGCAACAGGGACAACTTTTAACTTGACTGTATTCTCATTGAAATTAAAAATAAATTTTCCTGCTACCCAAAATTATTCTGTCAAGTGACTGAAGATTAACTGACATGCCACCAAACATAACTAGCCATTTATGGGACAAATAGAGTTCATGCTTTGCATTGTTAAAGAATCACTATGCTTTTAATGTTCAATCTAAGAACATATTTGAATAAATGTCTATTTCATCCACTATTGAAATAAATATGGCTATTTAAAAAAAAACAAATAAAAGAACAAATAATTATTTGGGGAAGAAACAAAAAAGAAAATCAGATGAGTGGAAAAAGTTATTAGATTAAATATGGTTGTAGTATATTGTCATAATGAAGCCTGTTATCTTGTACAACTGACAAGGAACAAAAATGAGTAGATCTAACATCATAATAGAGGACTTCAAAGTTGATATACTGCAAGGACATAGTCATGACACAAAAAAATTAAAAATTCAGTAAGTTCCTAGGGTGATCAATACATTTTTAGTAATTGCTTTTTTGCAAGTATTTGTGTGTGTGTGTGTGTGTGTGAGAGAGAGAGAGAGAGAGAGAGAGAGAGAGAGAGAGAGAGAGAGAGAGAGAGAGAGAGAAATAGAGAGAGCCACTAAAGTTTAGCTGATGCAGTCAGTGGAGGAGGAAATGCACATGCATGTATACAGCAAGCTCTGTGACTGTTGACAGTTTCAGTTCTCAGCAGGGAGTCCCAACCAAACAATATCCAGACTGATGAACCAAGACTGAAGGAAGCAGACATGGTAACAGGGAAACAGCAGGCTCATTGATGGGAAACATTTAAACAGAAACAATGCTGTAAGATTGGACACTTAAAGAATGTAGCTTTCAACATACAAAGACAGTAAATTCATAAAATAAAAATACAATTTTGGAAGTTTTCATAAAAGCCCTGAAGATTTATGTCAAATAGTGAAATGAGTATTTCTAAAACAGAAAGGAGATAAGCAAGTTATTTTAACAGGGTTTCACTCTCAGAGATGGAAATTGCAAGTATGACAGAAGGTGTAGGAGACATGGGAAAATCTTATGAATCAAAAGCTAAACTGCAGGGGTACAAGGATGAAAATACATAGAATATGGAGAAATCTGTAATATATAAGTCTCTCAGAATATGCCCATATGGGAGTTAATTTTGCACTTGTATCCTAACCCAATTCTCTATTTCAATACAGAAAAAAAAAAATGTGCTTCTTGTAGCAATACCCTCTGCTAAAAAGGGGGGTATATCTATTTGAGTTGCTGAAGGATGTCTAAAGTCACACTGAGTGATTTTTTCCCATCAAAGACCCATTACTCATTCAGTATGCAGTATTCACATCTCAGGAATGGTCCAGCTGAATAAGGAGTTCCTTTTCTTGGTAAATCTCCCCCTGAGACTATGAGCACTGAGAAGATATTTTTGTCAAATTCACTCACAGTTTTCAAGATAGAAAAACCCTGTATGTCTTCAGATATGTATATTTTTTTTGTCTTTTGGCTTTACTTGGATTTACATCACTAGCATGAAACAAGCTGATGAAATCTAACTTGGTTCTTAGCTTTCTAGAAGCTGATATTTCAGTCAGTCGAAGAGTAACTGCCTTTCTGGTTACTAGGAAAACTCTCTCCTGTCCTTCTCAAACCACAGCCTCAGATGTTTGATTCCCTTATTCCTTACCTCCACCCTAAATCTTCCCACTGCTTTTTGTTTTAGTTATCCAGTGAAATTATCTTAGTTAATATCGTTCCATGACAAAATTCAGGTTTGCTATTTCCAGAAAGCACCATTGTTGTGTTAATTTTATCTCTATTTTTGAATATAAAATTTTATAAAAAAAAATCCTACCAAAGTGAATGCACTTATTTAAGTAATGATGCATCTTCAAAGTGGATTGTGGGAAAAAACAAATACCACTTGTCAACTATTCATCATAAATTGTACAAGATTGTTGTAATGCTATTGCAGATTTAGAAATACAACTTTATCTTTGAGCACCTAAAAGTCTTACTAAATTGATTCTATATTCTGAGTTTTGTTTCTTGTTTAGGACCATAAGTACTGCTAGCTACACATAGAGGAAAAAAAATTACTTGGATTTGATCGAGTACTTACCATTGCAGCCTGATTAAATGGTACCTATAACTTTTGATCTGAATAGAAGCATATAACCATGTGCATTTTATTTTTTTATGCAAATCTTTGCCTTTAGTGATTTTTTCTTTCTTTTTTTTTGCTACACATATATTTACTTTGTGTTCAGCTTTCCCTCTGAATTTTTTTTCCATCCCTGTATATCCTTATTCAAGGTCCCTTCCCCCTCCCACCACATCTGGTCATTTTTTCTTCTCCACAACTCCCCATCCCCTCCCTGGGCAGGCAGCAGACATTCCTATGGTCCCACTGACCCAATAATGCTTGGATCAGTCTCCACTCCTGGCAAATCCAGTTTTATGCCCCCTCCCTCAAGAGTGAGTCAGGTGTTCCTATAGTTGGAGTGTTCAGTTATAATATTAGCTCTTTCTTTTCATGTATTTCATCAATGAGGATTGTATAATAATGAGAAGAATACTTTGGTGATTTATATTATTGAGTTAGAAAACTCTGTAATAGTTTTTGAGAAGAATAGCTTTATGTTGCTTATACTTCCAGGTTCTACACACAAAGTGAGAACAGTAACCGAAGGTATGAACCATGGAGGCATGCTGATTGCTTGCCTTTACACAGGCTTCTGCTAAGCAAGTTTGTTTATCCAACCCAGGGTCATATGCCCATGAAAGGATATTATTCAGAGGGATAACTCTTCCTACATTAATTAAGAATCATAACACTCCTTCTAAGACATGTCCATAAAAACCACCTGAGAAATACACATACACAAATGTGACTCTATAGTAGAGGTGATTTTCAGCTGTGTTGGGCTGACAGTTAATGTTAATTAGAACAGGAAAAAATGCTGTTTCCATTTGCTCTTTGTCACTATCAGGAAAAAAATCCCAAAGGAAAGACATTAGTAGGCAACCTTTCCAATTGAAAAAAATACTCTGATTATCACATCTACAAATTTCTCATTGATTAAGCAGACTAGCTCTACTTCTAGAGAAATATTGATCAAAGAAAAAGGAGAAATGCCTCTATTTAACTAGGAAATAAGAAAATGATTTATTGTAAGACCAGAATATTCTAATGACTCAAAAATTTTTAACAAGCAGTGACATAGTTGCTAAGCAAACAGAAGAAGATAAGGAGAAGACTAAGCAAAGTGGTTGTTACAACTAATGGAGGCAAATGCAGAGGTCC
This sequence comes from Sigmodon hispidus, assembly GCA_004025045.1. Classification (NCBI taxonomy): domain Eukaryota; kingdom Metazoa; phylum Chordata; class Mammalia; order Rodentia; family Cricetidae; genus Sigmodon; species Sigmodon hispidus. Next base: position 54,193 of record PVIH01006308.1, on the reverse strand, counting down.
ACCCCTAAGCACTGGAACTAGTTCCTAATCCAGGCTAAGAGAGGGAGGAAGGATTATATGAATGAGTAAAGGCGTCAATATCATTATGAGAAAAACAACAGAGATGACTGACTTGAGCTATTGGGAACGGACTTGAATGTAGATTGATTGCTGGGAACCTGCATGGGACCACACAAGGCCTTCTGAATGTGGATGACAGTTGTATACCTTGAACAGTTTGTGGGGCCTCTGCCAGTAGAACCAGGATTTAGCTATAGTGCATAAGTCTCTGCTTGGCCTCTTAGCTGTATAAACTGGCTTTTTGGAGACCATTCCCTATAGAGGAATACTTTGCTCAGCCTTAGTGCAGGGGTGAGGGGCTTGGTCCTGCCTCAACTTGATATGCCAGACTTTGTTGACTCCCTTTGAGATCCCTTATCCTGGTTGAGTAGCAGATGTGGGGGTGGAGTGGGAGGATGTTGAGGGGGAGAGTAAGTGGAGGGGAGGGAAGGCAAAGTGTAGTTCACATGTAAAAAAACAAGAAAAAAACTATAAATCAAAAAAAAAAAAATGAGACCTGTAAAAGTATGCTGTTGTTACTTATCTTGCTTTATTTTAACCAACATTTTCCTCTAACTGGTCACCAGAGCAAGAAAGTTTATCTAATGAATTAGGAAGTAAGAAGTAAGAATATTTAGGACTATTATATGACGTACTTGTCAGCAAGACAGAGAAAAACATGGGAGGAAAAACATGACCATGGATATGATTGACAAAATTCCCCAGGCTGGTGATTTGATATGAATAAAAAGTATATAAAAAGATAGATAAAGAATAGCTTTTTATTCTTATTTTAAATGTGCTAAGATATGGAAAAGAAGTCTTATGTTCTCACTAACACAAATGCGAGTGTACATGCTTACTCCAAACCCCATGTCTTCCCTGTTATTTTACTAAATGTGACTGGAAGAGACCATTGTGAGCAGATTTTTCTGTCTCACCAAACAGCTCCTTGATAATGACATAGAGACTTACTATTAATTATGAAAGCTAGCTTATGTTTGTTTATAACTAGCTCTTATAAGGTAAATTAACTTATTTCTATTAAATTACTTTCCGCCTCTTGTCTTTATTGGCTTTACTCTCCCATATTGATTTCCTGCTTCCTCTGTGTCTAGCTGGCACCTCCACTCTTCATACCAGCATCCTGTGTGCCTTAAAATCCTGCCTAGCTATTGAGAATTCATCTTTCATTAAACAAATCAAAATGATACATCTTCAACATGTACAAAAAAGATTATTCCACAACATTTTACTCAATTGAAAAAACTCAAATGGTTGAGAAACACTTAAAAAATGTAAGCATACTTAGTTGTCAATGATATGAAAATCTGATTTTGAAATTTCATTTTATACCAAACAGAATGGCCAAGTTCAGTGAAAACAAATGACAGTTCATGATGATAAGGATGTGGAATAAGTGGGAAAATCATTTGTTGTAGTGATAGAGTAAACTTGTACAACTACTCTGTAATTCAGTGGGATGGTTCCTTGGGAAGCTGGGAATCCTTCTTCCTCAAGATCCATCTATAAAACTCTAGAGCGTATATACAAAAGATGCTTCATCCTACCACAGAGACACTTAATCAAACCATGACCATTGCTGCTTTGTTTTTTATAGCTAGAAATTTAAAGCAACCTATATGTTCCTCAACATATGAATCAAGTTTATTTTTATACTGTGGTACATTCATACAAGGGAATTATGAAATTCACACATGAATAAATGTGACTAGAAAACATCATCCTGTGTGATGTATTCCAGACCAATAAAAACAAGTGTTACATACTCACTTACATGTGAATACTCGCTGTTAATCCAATAATAACCAAGCTATAATCCATAGAACCACAGAGGCTACATATAGAATGAATAACTGGAGTATGGGAGGGCAGACAGATCTTCTAAGAAAATAGAAACAGAATAGATAGCCATTGATAAATTGGAGCTAATATAAAAGGCAAATCAAGTGAAGAGAGATGAAGAAGTAGGGTAAGAAGAAGAAATTGTAGAAATGCAGAACTAAAATATAGACTTTTTGATGGATACTATGGAAACCTAATATAATAGATGCCTCCAAATTACATACATTTATAGAGGCATTCCTAATTAAGTCACCAAATAATGAGGGAGACAGAGCCCAGCTGGACATCTTTTGTCATCATATGAATCTTCCAGTACCAGTATTGAGTTACATCTAACTGAGTAGTTGGCAAAAGAGGTTCCATGAGAACCCTTCAGCAACCCGGAATATTGGCAATGCTGTTGCCCACAAATTGACAACAAGGATCTATTGCTAAGACAACCTTCATAACCCACTGAACATGAAAAAGTTCAGCTGGTAGCTAACTAGAAGCTCACACCTACATCCTAACATCTTGGATACATAGGTATGCTAAACAATACCAAAGAGAAGCATAAACACCAATCCAACTGCAAACACTTTCATCTAAAATGATATCTTGACTACAACTTATGCTAATGCAATAGCGGCACAAAGCATGTGGAAGTAACCATTCAATATCTGACTAGAAAAAAAAATGCCTACTCTACACAGTGGAACCATATACCGGAAACAAGTTGCATAACCAAGAACTTGAGACTTGAAAGCCCAGTGACCTATAATTAAAAACAAACAAACAGACAAACAAAAACCTACTGTTCTAAAACAAAGTGAATAAACAAAATTGTAGCAATAAATTGACTTTTAAAAGCATTTTACTATAATCATAGATCAGTGCCTACTCAGCCATGATCAGGGAAGCTTACTCCTGCAGAAGATGGTTATAAATATATACTCATAGAGAGTAAATATGCAGACGGTGATAGGCTTTAGAACAGCCAGGCTAAACCAGGTATGTCTATCAAATTTCTCCACTTTGCACTCAGAAAGCCCTTAAGAAAAGTAGTTGGAAACAGTGAAAGGCCAGAGAGGATGGAGGACATGAAGGAATCAAGGCCCTCAGTATTGATACACATAGGAACTCACAGAGATTGGGGTAGCATACACAGACAGACACCAGTCTACAACAGACAGTGGTCTAGAATTTCCATCCTTAACTCAGAAGCCATCCTCCTTGGATAGCCACTTACAAATGAAAACTGAGATTTCTCCAATGGAGTCATACTGAAGAAACATATTACTTTTAAAGGTAGGCCTCATGACCTGCAGAAGACAACCAACAGAAAGCAAACTCTAGAGCATCTTTGAGGGTTCGTTGTTTCATAATGTCATGTAGGCTTTTTCATTTTTTAAATTTATTTATTTTAATTTATGTCACATATATGTGTGTGTATATGAATGACACATTTCTTTCTTTTCACCCTATAGGACCATTGTGTAAAATATTGTGACTTTTAGTTTAATATTTTATATGGAATCCCTGTAGGAAAACAGATTTTGCATCTATATTTGTTTCTTGTGTCTTTTATTGGTCTCTTTTCCTTCTATTTCCTTGTTTGTTTGCTTTTTCTTCTCTAACATGTTAGTTTTTTGGTTATTGTATTATACCTTATTTTATTATTTTCCCTTATGATTTTTCTTTTTCTTTTTTTTTGCTAATGAGAGACAAAAAACAGGGTTGATACAGATTGGATATAAAAAACAATTGGGATAGCTGAGGGGGGACTGCAATAAGGGCATAACAGAAATTGAGAAAAAAAAATCTACTTTTAAATACAAAGAAAAGAATGAATGAATATCAACCTGACACAATCTATATATTGTATTGGCATAGGTAAATAAAAAAGGTATATTTGAATCATATCGAAGACACTTGAGAATATAAATTCACCACTGCAGATTTTCCTTGGAACAGAATGTGGTAGGAAGATTTTTTTTTTAACCTTTGTTACTTATATGATATAAAGCTCAGGCATAATTCAGTACTTTAAAGAGAATATTGTGGGCAGGTCAGAACAAATATTGAAAAATAAGTCTTGCCATTTCAAAACAAACTTTGCATATAATCTATTTTACTCATTTATTGAAGTTGTAAATAAATCATGAAAAGATTTCTCTATTATAAAAAATATTGTGCAATATATGTGTATTTCCTTTATTTTATTTTATTTTTTTATTTTTATTTTTCAAAATGAAAAGTTTTATTGAACAAGATTTTAGACATACTGACCACACTAAAAAGAGAAAGGACTTATATTAATAAAATTAGAGTTAAAAAAGAGAGGCAGATACTAATAAAATGTCAAAAAATCCTATAGATATATTATTAAAACATATTCTACATTAATCTATATTAAGATAAAAACTTATGAGAAGTATTTTCTTACAGAAATTCTTTTTCTTTTTTTATCCATTCAACAGTTTTATGTGCATTTGAATAGTTTTCATTTTTGACTATTACAAAATAGTGCTACTATGGGCATTTGTGTATAAATTTTTTATTTTGATAATGCAAATACACATATACTTACTTTGTGTTCAGCTTTCCCTCTGAATTTTGTTTTCCATCCCTGTATATCCTTATTCAAGGTCCCTTCCCCCTCCCTCACATCAGGTCATTTTTCTTCTCCGCAACTCCCCATCCAATCCCTGGGCAGGGAGCAGACAGTCTTATGGTCCCACTGACTCAATAATGTTTGGATCAGTCTCCACACCTGGTCAAATCCAGTTTTGTCCATCCTCCCACAAGAGTGAGTCTGGTGTTCCTATAGTTGGAGTGGGGTCCGAAGGGTCAGTCCAGGGTGTTACTGATCCCAAGCTGTTCAGTGGTTGCGGTTTGCAGCTTGGGCATGCTTGGCTTTTTTTCTTGTTTGTTTGTTTAGAGACCACTAATGAGTAAGTACATCCCCTGCTTATCTTTCTGAGATTGTGATACCTCGCTCAGGAGGATATTCTCCAAATCCATCCATTTGCCTGCAAATTTTAGGATATCATTTTTTCTTACTGCTGAGTAGCATTCCATTTTGTAGAGGTACCACAGTTTGTTAATCCATTCTTCAGTTAAGGGACATCTAGGTTGTTTCCAGGTTCTTGCTATTACAAATAATGCTGCTATGAACATTGTTGAGCTAATACCTTTGGAGTGTGAATGTGCCTCTTTAGGGTATACACTCAGAAGTGGTATTGCTGGGTCCTTGGGGAGACTGATTCTCAGTTTTCTGAGAAACCGCCATATTGCATTTCAAAGTGGCTGCCCAAGCTTACACTCCCACCAACAATGGAGGAGTGTTCCCCTTGTTCCACATCCTCTCCAACATAGGCTGTCATATGTGCCTTTTATCCTAGCCAATCTAACAGGTGTTAGGTGGTATCTCAAAGTTGTTTTGATTTGCATTTTTCTGATGGCTAAAGATGAAGAACACTTTTTCAGGTGCCTTTCAGCCATTCATAGTTCCTCTGCTGAGAATTCCCTTTTTAGATCTGTACCCCATTTTTTGATATGGCTATTCAAGGTTTTGGGCTCTAAATTCTTGAGCTCTTTATATACCTTAGAGATCAGTCCTCTATCACTTGTATGGTTGGTGAAAATCTTTTCCCATTCTGTAGGCTGGCGTTTTGTCTTATTGACAGTGTCCTTGGCTTTGTAGAAGCTTCCCAGCTTCAGGAGATCCCACTTATTTTAATATATTTTACTTATATTACATTATTTACAGGCTGATAAACACTGTGTAATGATTATGGTGAGGTAGTTAGTATATTCAGCACCTCATATATATTATTTCCTTCTGTTGGCAAAATTCAAAATCCTCTATATTACTTAGAAATATGCAATTAACTATTTTCAAACATAATTACAACTAGGCTACATGTATTGTTTGTGCTAAGCTTCTAATATAAACATTAGGAAAGAAAAACAGACTTTATTTGTATTAGGATACCAGCAATTCTGAGTTATATTGCTAAAATTCACAATATCTCAAAAAACTATTTCAATTTCTAATGTAGAATAGAGTATGTATTTTATTTCATCTTAAAATTTAGTTAAAATAAACAGTTTGTGCTTCTATTTTCTCAGTCAAGTACAGGAGATAAATAGATAATTATTCCAAAGTTATATATGAACTATAACTCAGAATAATTATGAAGTATCATCCATAATTCTTACATAGCCAAAATATGAAATATACTATAAATTTGGAGTTAGACTTGCCTTAAATGTAATGTCTTTAAGATTTTAGGACATTATTTTCAGTCGCTTTGACTAATTCCTTTTTATAATCTTAATTCCTTCTTGTGTGAATTCATTTAATCAATCCTATTACATTAAATAGACATATAAAAATCCACTTACTTCAGGTAGAAGGCAGACATGATAAAAACAAACAACCAAAAAAAATGATGGCCAAATAAGGACTCTGTATTAATGTTTTTTTTTTTTTTAATGTTTTTTTTTTTAATAAATGTATCTCACCCAGTAAAATGGAAGCATAGCATAATGGCTACTATAGGAACTTACAGCTTGTCTACATAGAAGCTATGAGTCTCCTATGCTTAACTGGGCCTGTTTTCTTGTGATAGACCATATAAAACATTTCTAGCCATTATGTAAAATTCAAAATTTAATATTAAAACCAATTTCATGTCTATGCATTTAAGGATCATAGAATATATTTTATATTAGCATTGAAAAATATAACACAATAACACCTGGATGAAGATTCCACAGCAAGTCATAGTCATGCCATAGTTTTTTTTTTTTTACTCATCAAGCACAGTATTATCTGGGCCATTACTCCTCTGAAAACTCAAAGCAAGCAATCATAAATAATGAAGATTTTTAAACCCATAAAAGAGATTTAAATACTACAAATACTGTTCAAATTCACCTTTTGTTCAGCTATGCATCTTCAATATTACTTATACTGTATGTGGTTCCCACATGTAAATGTAGCATTATTGGTAAGGAATGATAGACTTGTTACAATTCAGTTTTGCAATTAAAATGTCTAATAATGCTTGGTATGATTATGTCAGGAGGCACTGTGAGTAGATTTTGGGGAAGCTTTTATCTTTTTGAGAATCCTTGATGAGGATACTATACTGGTAAGTACTGCTTTCAGAGAGCAGTGAGGTAAACCTATAATCACTTAATAGCCGTTAACAAGGAAATTTCTGTTTCCTAGTTCTTCTTTTTCTGTCTATTTTTGTCAAGAAAATTTCATTACCACAGTGTAGCACATCTTTTGGCAACAATGACATGAGTCTGTTAAAAAGTAAATTGAGCAATAATGTAGAGAGAAAATGGGACTATTCAAGAGCTACATGCAATTATCTAAAGGCCCCAAGGAGAACAAAGTGGAGCATCTGTTGCTAAGGGAAAAACAGCAGTCGATGTCTACCTACATGCAGGGAAAATCAACAGACTAACATGGGCAAACATTTTAATAGAGCAACTATCTGCAGCCTCACTCACCTTGTGCTTAACCAGGACCAAAGCCACAGAGACCAATAAATTAGAAGCTCAGATAGGATTTTGTGAGGCTCAGTAATAAAATTGTAATCTAGAATCTTTAATGCTTTTTTGTTCATCTCTTCTCCTCTTTTTATACATGGTATATTACAAAGAATTGCAACTTCAAAACATAAAAGTGAAAAGAGTAAAGAAGATACTAGGATATTTTTCACAAAGTCACTTGCACAAGGGAGTCAATTTAGGCACTCATTTTACAGATAAATAGATTTATAAAATGTCAAATTAGACATCCTATGCAAGGCTTTTTCTTATGTATATTGAAGAACAAAAACAACAAGAATTAAAATTTAACTTACATGATATTAAGTATATATATGGATTTTCTTACAACAGAAGTATCTTGTGATTCATAATTTTAATTTTGTTTCAAATTCTAGCAACTTGTACATATATTAACATACATACTGATTATTTTGCCATAAATATATAAGAAATTTTTTAAAACAGTATTTCAACTTATTATTGTTTTCTGAGAATGCCATAATCCAAATACATGTATTTGTAATGCTAAAAATGTACAACACTTAGCAATATTCCATATGCAGGATAGTTCTCGTGGCTTTTTAACAACACTCTGTGCTTCTGGCATTAAAAACTTCAATTTCAACAGGGGCAAGCTGGTAGCACAGGTAGATGACTAAATATGGCCCAGTTACTGCTTCTGAGCTCAACTAGCCACACCAAATATAATTAGGGAAGTTTTACAGCACTTCCCAGATACATTTGATTTGAAGACAGAAATGCCAATTTCAGTTAAATTATCCATATAATAAATGTTGGAGGCTAATCCACTAGTGTGTAAACATTGCTTATGTCAGAAGAGACTAAACATGTAAAAATTTGAAACATCTAAACCTTTGCCCCTATTTGTGGGCCTTTTAATTATGGAGTAGCCTAGAAAAGAATGAAAGTATTTCAATAATGATAAAGATCAGGAATCCTATCTTTTTTTTCCCCCTGAAATGCTGATCTAGTGTCAAGAGGATTAGTGCATAGGTTCAGTGCAATGTTATCAACTTAATCTATACAAAGCAAAATTTTCTTTAATGTTTATTTGTCGTTTAGTGACAGAAAAAAAGAAGAATCAGAAGTCTACTTCTATTGAAGGTCAAGAGTTTAAATGAGTAATTGTCATAGTTGACCTGGAGGTTGATATAAAATGATGTTAAAGGGTTTTAACAATGACAGGATAGACCTAAAGGCCAACTTATAGAGCTCTGTGGTAAATTACAGTCTCTATACCAGCATGACTATTCCATCTAAGTTATATTTTTAGAAAATACTAATAGTAAATAAGAATTGATTTGAGTGTAAATACTGAAGAATTACAAAGCTATGCTTATATTAAATACAAGTGAGAAAGAATTTTGTTTAGTTCAGGCAAGGGAAATAAAGGCTTTGTGGAGTAGAGTAGTACAAATCATTTTTGTGATAAAATGGTCTGTCATACTCTCTTCAGAGTTATTGTCATTTATTTTTAATAACTGTGGAAGAAAAATGAAATAACTACAAAAAAACTCATACTGTTGGGAATGTGCTATGAAAGCAAGTTTAACTAGTTTACTTCTGTCGGGTAAAAATTGCAATCCCACAATTAGACTTGTAATACAAATACAACATAAGCACATACACTTACTCTACTTCTAGCTAGACATTGTTCCTTTCATTTTCCTTTCTATACACTAGTGTCACAACAGAGTGACTAGTAGGAAGTCAGCTACATGTTACAGATCATTTGTATTATCTTTTGAGAGCATGCCTCTAGAAACCTAAAATCAGAATTGCATTGTCTTATTATGTTTCTTTTTCTTCTGTGTTCTTGGATGAGCTTATTCCTTTCCAAAGCACCTTCTCCTCCAAAATAGATCACCTTTGTTCAAATCAACCTCTTAACTACTTTACTTCTCTCTATTACTACACCAAGACAATTTTGGTGAGATTCTTCATGATTGTAGATATAAAGTGACTTTAAGGCCACATGGTTCCTTTAGCCACTTTACTCTATATAGGCACATTGGATTCCTTATAAGATAATGTTGGAGAAGTGATTTAAGCTTTATTTTTGCAGACAAAAAGATCATACAAATATGGGAATGGTAAAGATGTGATACCACCTATTGGCAAGTACAAGTTTTGATTGGTAAATCATGTGGAAATTTTAATTTAACAGAAATTCCAAAGAGTAGAATATGATAAAAAAAAAAGTGTGAGCACCAATGTCTTTTCAGTACCAGTGTCATGATGTGGAATTGTGGTCCCTTATGAAAGACCCACATGTGGGTGACAAGGGACTTATACTAGATATCATGTGGTTTAGTAGCTAATGCTAAGTGGATGTAGGACAATAGGAATATTTGTTTTCATTTAGCCAGGAAGATGTATAAGGTACTATAGTAAACATGCTATTACAGTGACCTCCAATATTAGATTCTATTCGGCACATGAGTAAATAGTAGGTCACTTTGGGAATGCTAAGAAAGATGGCTCCATATTGATAACATATTTATTTAAGTAAATTATGTCATAGATTTTAACTTTGTAGCTCAATTATTAGTTTACTTACTGTTTATATATGGATAAACATGAACAGAAAATTAAAAAAAGGATTTGCATCAAAAATATAAAATTAAATAAAAATATTTAATACTATTTAAATAATTCTTTAGCTTCAGATATAAGTGGTTAATTTCTTTGTACTGATTTCAAAACTTTTTAGACATAATCACTGTTGATAGCTGAAAATATATTTTGAAAGAGTCAAAAAGTAGTTGACATGTAGCAATAAAGAATTTGGGTGTTGCTGAGAAAGCATGATTATATACTTTTTCTTTTAACTGATTATCCGTAAGCATTAGCTGTTCTATCCAAGCACATTTTCCATCAAAAACACCAAGCATGACGGGAGAACACCTCCTTTATAAGTCACATTACTGCCCTTTCTTCAGACATTTCACAGAAGAAAGTCAGAAGTATTGATAATGAAGGAAATTTGGCTCAGCAGCATAGTTACTACTGTAAAATTAGCAATAAAATCAGGAAGTTTTAGGGGGGAAAGGCAGGTGTACTAAAGATTAAGCAAATGTCTTGCTATTATTTTCTCAAGTCATTATTAGTACTAGTAAAGACATATGCACAAATCAAGTTTCTATTGGAGCAACAGGGAGAAAATCAACTTAATTACTCTTATATGTACAATTATATGGGACAGATGTCAAGTACTTATTACAGTGCCTGACATAGACCTAAAATGCTTTAAAACAGATTAGTACATGAATAGATGAATAAATAAATAAATAATATTATCACTTGAAAGATCGTGGTAAAAGTAAGATAAAATTGACTTCAGTGACCTTTGATTGAAAATACAATCATTGAAAATATAATTGAAAGAAATACAATCACAGAAAGCATGGGAAATAGAAGAAAACAATAGAAACAGAAAGCTGAAAAATAACCAGTTTCATAGATGGTTCACAAAATGAACAGTCTTAAGGGACATTGCTGTAGAATATGTGATGTCACTATATCAGAGAAGTGACATCTCTGTCTAATGTGAAAATGCTAGTTGTATGTACTACAGTTTGTGTATGACGTGTCCATTTTCAGACTCACACTAAAACATGCCACTACCAATGTTTCACTTGCAAAAAGAAGAGGAGTGTGTGCTTCTTCAACATATTCCTTTAGATATCACAAGTGTGGAATAGGCATGGGTATTAACATACCCAAATGCTTCAGACATTCTTGTATCCTATCAGATCACTATGGATTAAATTTAGAGTTCAAGAACAACACGCACCACAAAGAGCCCACAAACTCATGTAAACTAAAAAACTATCAATTGAGTCACCTCTAGGTCAAGGAAGATAAAGAAAAAAAATTAAAAATTCACAGAATTCAATGGAATGAATCCACAACATGCCCAAACTTATGGGTCACAATAAAAGCAATGATAAGAGGAAAAACTCATACCATTAGATAACTACTTTACCTAGAGAAATCTCATACAAAACATAAGATCCAAGCCTATCACTCTGTACAAAATTTAAATCAAAGGGGGATCAAAGACCTCAAAATAAAACCATCTAAACTGAAATTGACCTAAAAGAAAGTGGAAAATGCCCTCCAACACTTGGCACAGGTGATGACATCCTAAATATAACACCAGTAGCACAGACACTACAAATAGCCATCAATAAATGGGATCTCCTGAAGCTGAGAAGCTTCTGTAAAGCCAAGAACACAGTCAATAGGACAAAACAACAGCCTACAGAATGGGAAAAGATTTTCACCAATGCTACAAGTGACAGAGGACTGATCTCTAAAAGATATAGAGAACTCATGAAACTAGAGCCCAAAACCTTGAATAACACAATCCAAAAATTGGGTTCAGAACTAAAAAGGGAATTCTCAGCAGAAGAATTGCAAATGACTGAATGATACTTGAAAAAATGCTGAACATCATTAGCCATCAGAGAAATGCAAATCAAAACAACTTTGATATACCACCTTACATCTGTCAGGATGGCTGATACAAATAACAGCCTATGCTGGAGAGGTTGCAGAATAAGGGAAACATTCCTCCATTGTTGGTAGGAGTGTAATCTTATTCAGCCAGTCTGGAATGCAGTATGGTGGTTTCTCAGAAAACTGGGAATCACTCTCCCCAAGGATCCAGCAATACCACTATTGGGCATATACCCTACAGACATACATTCACACACCATTAACTCAACTATCCTCATAGCAGCATTATTCATAATAACAAGAACCTGGAAACAACCTAGATGCCCCTCAACTGAAGAATGAATTAACAAACTGTGACATATCTATGCAATGGATTACTGCTCAGCAGTAAGAAAAAATGATATACTATAATTTGCCGGCAAATGGATGGATTTGGAGAATATCCTGAGTGAGGTCTCACAAACCCAGAAGGATAAACAGAGGATGTACTCACTCATTAGTGGATTTTAAGCAAAAACTCTCTTTTTTTTTTGTTTTCATTGAAAGATGAGTGAATAAAGTGATTTAGAACACACATACACAGAACAAAACTTCTGTTTTGACTGTGGAAGGATTGCTTAGCAGAAGTTTGTGGTGGCCATAGTATATCCATGGGCATTGCCTGTGACCTACTGTGTTTTTTTTTTTTGTTTTTGTTTTTGTTTTTTTTGTTTGTTTGTTTGTTTTTGTTTTTTTTTTTTTGTCTGTAGCTGAGCCTAACCTGTCTTGAGAAGCTTTAGATTTTATTTTTATGTTTCTAGAGAAAATTGAAGCTTCATTACTGTATGGGTTTTTTTGTTATCTAGTCTGAATGCCTTTTTAAATATAATATTTGGTATTAATTAAAAAAAACAATAAAATATAAAATAAAAAAGTTTTAACAACAGAGCTAAAATTCCTAGAAAAGTTAGAAGCAAACTCACCTAGAACTCACCTAGAAGGAGTAGACAGCAGTGTAGTTGGATTATGGTATGTTGTTCTGGTATGGTATTTGTTCTGCCTACTAGTTTAATAAAAATGATGATTGGCTGAAAGCAGATAGGAAGTATGAGCAGAACTACCAGAATGGGAAAATCTCAGAACAGAGAAGTCTGGCCACACAGACACCAAGCAGAGCAGCTAGACAGAGTCCACAAAATTCCAGGCGATGAAAGAATGCAGAGAAAAGAAGTTGAGGTTCCATTCTGAGGAAAGGTACTGAGCTGCACAGCTGAACAAGACAGGTTGAGATCAAATGAAGTAGTTAGCAAGTTATACGCCTGGACCTTAGGTCAATCAGTAAAAAATTATTGTAAGTATCTATTTCTGGGGGACTGCATGTGTTTCTGCCAGACTGACAGACTGCTGTTCAAATCTCTCTGGGCCGGGAAAGTCTGAGCAAGAAAACTCATACAACACAGCAGGAAATAATCAAACTCAGGACTGAAATCAATAAAATTGAGACAAACAGAATAATACAAAGAATCAATGAACTGAAGAGTTGGTTCTTTGAGAAAATCAACAAGATAGACAAAACCTTATCCAAACTAACCAAAAGGCAGAGAGAGAGAATATTCAAATTAATAGAATCAGAAATAAAAGGAAGGCATAAAAACAGACACCAAGGAAATCCAGAGAATCATTAGGTCATACTTCAAAAATATGTACTCTACTAAATTGTAAAATCTAAAAATAATGAACAATTTCCTTGACAGATAGCACTTATCAAAATTAAATAAAGACAAGATAAATGACCTAAATAGACATATAAACCCCAAGGAAATTAACGCTGTAATAAAAAGTCTCCCAAGCAAAAAAAAAGCCATGGGCCAGAAGGTTTTATCATAGAATTCTACCAATTTTCCAAGAAAAACTAATACCAATATACCTCAAATGAATCCACACAATAGAAACATAAGGAACATTGCCAAACTCTCTTTATGAGACTACAGTCACCATGGTATAAAGCCACACAAAGATGCAGTAGAGAAAAAAATTACAGAGCAAAATACATCATGAATATGAATGCAAAAATACATAGGAAAATACTGGCACTGAAATCAAGAATATATCAAATGTTATTCACGATGACCAAGTAGATTTCATTCCAGAGATGCAGGGATAATTCAACAAAAGAAAAACTTTTAATGCTTTCCCTCATATAAATGACCTGAATGAAAAAAAAAAATATGATCATCTCATTTGATTCTGAAATGCATAGGAGGGTATTTTCCACTTTCTTTTCTATGCAGCTCAGTGTGGCTGGGTTTACGTTGAGGTCTTTGATCTACTTGGATTTTGATCTACTTGGATTTTAGTTTTGTGTAGGGTGATAGGCTTGGATCTGTTTGCATTTTTCTACACACTACCAGCAAGCTATGCCAACATCATTTGTTAAAGACACTATTTTTTTTCATTGAATATTCTTGGTCTCTTTGTCTAAGATCAGGTTTCCTAGGTCTTTGTGTTAACATCGGATCTTTGATTTAATTGCATTGATCCACAAGTCTGTTTTTATTCCAGTATCAGGATGTTTTTATTACTGTAGCTATATAGTAGAACTTGAAGTTGGGAATGGTGATGCTTCCTGAGGTTCTTTTGTTGAGCAAAATTGTTTGAAAACCCTGGCTATCCTGTTACTCCAAATAAAATTGAGGATTGTTCTTTCAACGTCTGTAAAAAATTGTGTTGGGATTTTGATGGGAAGTACATTAAATCTGTAGATTACTTTTGGTAGAATTACCATTTTTACTCTGTTGATCCTACCTATCCAGGCACATGAAGGATCTTTCCATTTGCTGATATCCTCTACAATTTCATTCTTGAATGACTTAAAGTTTTGTCAAACAGATTTGTTACTTCTTTGGTTATAGTTACACTGAGATACTTAATACTATTTGCAGCTATTATAAAAGGTGATGTTTCCCTTATTTCTGTTTCAGCCCATTAATGTTTAGTGTATAGGAGGGCTACTGATTTCGTTGAGTTAATCTTGTATCCTGCTACACTGAGAAAGGTGTTTATCAGCTGTAGAAGTTCCCTGGTAGAATTTTGTGGATCACTTATGTATACAATCATATCATCTGCAAATAGAGATAGTTTTATTTCTTCTTTTTCAAATTTGTATCTCCTTAATCTCCTTTCGTTCTTTTATTGTTTAGCTAAAACTTTGAGAACTATATTGAATAGATAAGGGGAGAGGGGATAGCCTTGTCTACTTCTTGATTTCAGTGGAATTGTTTTGAGTTTTTCTCCCTTAAGTCTTATGTTGCCTGTCATCATCTTGTAAATAACCTTTATTATATTTAGATATTTTCCCTCTACTCCTGATCTCTCCTTCACTTTTATTATAAAGGAGTTTTGGATTTTGTCAAAGGCTTTTTCAGCTTCTAAGGATATGATAATGTGTGGTTTTTCCATCACTTTGTTTATATGATGACATTTATGATTTTTCATATGTTGAATCATCCCTACATTTCTGGGATAAAGCCTACTTTAGTGTGGTGGATGATATTTTTTATAAGTTGTTGTATACGATTTTCCAGAACTTTGTTGAGAATTTTAGCATCAATATACATGAGGGAAAATGGTCTAAGATTCTTCTTTGTTGCATCTTTGAGTGGCTTGGTTTAGGGTAATTGTGGCCTCATAAAATGAGTTTGGCAATATTCCTTCAGTTTCTACTTTGTGAAAAAGTTTGAGAAGTATTGGTGCTAATTCTTCTTTGAATGTCTGGTAGAACTATGCACTGAAATCATCTGGACCTGGTCTTTTTTTTTTTTTTTTTTTTTTTTTTTTTTTTTTTTTTTTTTTTTTTTTTTTTTTTTTTTTTTTTTTTTTTTTTTTTTTTTTTTTTTACTTGGAAGTGTTTTAAGGACAGCTTTAATTTCCTTTAGGGTTGTAGGTCTGTTTAATTATTTAATCTGATCTTTATTTAATTTTAGGGAATGGTAACTGTCCAAAAGGCTGTTTATTTCTTCTATGTTTTCCATTTTTGTGGAGTATAGATTTTCAAAGTGTGACCTGACAACTGTCTGGATTTCTTGGGGGTCTGTTGTTGTGTCTCCCTGGTCATTTCTGATTTTGTTGATTTGTACTCTCTCTCTCTCTCTCTCTCTCTCTCTCTCTCTCTCTCTCTCTCTTTCTCTCTGCTTTTTGGTTAGTTTGGATAAGGGTTTATTTATCTTGTTGACTTTCTCAAAGAACCTAATCTTTGATTCATTGATTTTTTTTGTATTGTTCTGTTTGTTTCAATTTTATTTATTTCTTCTCTAATTTTGATTATTTCCTGCCTTCTACTTCTTCTTGGTGAGTTAACTTCTAATTGTTCTAAGGTTTTCAGCTGTGCTGCTAGTTCTCTAGTGTGGGATTTCTCTAGGATTTTTATATAGGTATGTAGTGCTATGAATTTTCTTCTTAAGACTGCTTTCATTGTGTCTTTGGGTACATAGTGGATTCATTTTCATTAAATTGTAGAAAGACTTTGATTTCTTTCTTAATTTCTTCCTTGATCCAGAGGTGGTACAGTTAAGTGATATTTAGTTTCCATGAGTTGATAGGCTTTCTGTGATGTTTGATGTTGTTGAACTCTAACTTTAGGCCTTGGTGATCTGATACCAGGGATCTGGAGTACTACTCAGCAGTAAAAAATAACATCCCAAAATTTACAGGTAAATGAATGAATCTGGAGATTATCATCTTAAGTGAGGTAACACAAACCCAGAAAGACAGACAGGGTATGTGCTCACTCATAAGTATATGTTAAATCTAAAGCAAAGAAGAACCATGCTACAATACACCATGCCTCCAGCAACTAGGTAATAGGAGATAGTAAAGAAAGACATCCATAGATCCCCTTGGAAGGGGAAATAGAGAAGATCTCCAAAGAAAATTTTGATCTTGGGGGAAGGGGTTGGATCAAGGGGAAGTAGAAAGAAAAGTGAGAGAATGGGATGGTAGAGCAAGGCAGAGCAAAAAGAGGGAGAGCAAAGCAGTAGATTTCTTGATAGAGCTAGCCATTGTGGGATTAAAGAGAAATCTGATACCAGGGAACACCCAAGCACCCACAAAATGAGCCTAACTAGAACTCTAAGCAACAGTGGAGAAGGTGCATAAATTGCCCTTTCCCTATTATGGTATGCATGACCACTATTATAAAACCGTCATTCAGCAACTGACAAGGGCACATGCAAAGATCCATAGCTAAACACCAGACTGAGCTACAGGTTCAGCTGAAGAGAGGTCAGAGAGATAACATGAGCAGCGGAATCGGGATTATGATGGGAAGAACCCTGGAGTAGGCTGTCTCGTGTTGTTGGGAGCTAGCAGACTCTGAAATGACAGCTGAAGAACCTTCCTTGAAGGGATCTAGACCTTCTGAATGTAGATGACAGTTGAAAGCAAGGGCAATTTCTGGAGTCCCTTGCAATTGAACTAGAGTCTATCCCAGGTCCATGAACTGTCTTCTCAAAGCCCATACCTATTGGGATAACACCTGTTTTCAGACTTGATAATTGAGGAAGGGACTTGGTTCTACCTCAGCTGGATATGCCAGACCAAATTGATTCAACTTGGGATTCCTTGCCTTCTCTAGGGAGAACGGGGTAGGGGGAGGGAGAAGGGAGAGGCTGTTGAGGACTTGGAGAAGGGACAGGACAGGGATCATTAGTAAGTATGGGGGGAATTAAATTTAAACAAGCATAAGAAAAAAAGAGCTAGGGAAAGAACATCCTGCCTGCTCCTAACCAACTAATGATTTGAAATCTAACCAGTCTCTGAGCATAAAAAACAACCAAGTCCACACATGAAACTAACCAATTCCTGAGTACAAAATCTAACCAATCTCTACACTTGTCCTCAACTCGAGAATTGAGATTCTACCAATCTCTCTGGAAAGCCATACCCCAGAGAAATGTTATATGAGCCCTGTACCAGTTCAGTTTGTGTCCTGGTTTTTCCACCTTGGCATAGGAGTCTACTTTCCTGGATTTCTCCATCCCAATATATCTCTTGAGTGGGATTTCTGTAACATTTTTTTTTTTTTTTTTTTTTTTTTGCTAGATCAGAGTAGAGCAGAGCAAAACTGCAACAACTTTTACTGGAACAGAAAAGAGCAAAAACAATCTTTGCAGGAGCAAAGCAGAGCTGTAATGGCTCTCAGTAGAGCAGAGCAGAGCAGAACTGTAATACTTTGGAGGCGGAAACTTTTACTTGCTGCAGCCAAATTGTTACATTCCAGAGAAGATGAGCAGAACTATAACAACACTACTCTGGTACAGATCTGATCAGAGTTTTAACAGTCTCATTAGGGTAACCCTCCCAATCTGGGGCAGAATTATCACTTTTGGATTAGAGAAACCTTTCTGGAAAAAAGAACTGTAACACTTTGCTGAGGAAACAGAATAGAGCTTTAGATATTCTGTGGCTTCTGACTGCCAGGAGATCTTTCCCTTCAGAACTATGTTACAGCTGTAAAGACAGTCTAAACAGGGCAAAAAAGAAAACATCTCATGGTCCACAAAGGTATAAATAGTATAAAACAAATTGTTCTTTAGTAGTTATGTTATCATATAAGCATGCGTAACCATGAGACATGATAGCCTCATAAAAAGCTGTGTCTGCTGAACATCCTGGTCATAGATACATTGGATTGGATTCCCTGGATTCATATATTCATATTCTCTCTCTGTCTCTCTGTCTCTCTGTCTCTCTCTCTCTCACCTCTCTCACTCCTATCTCCCTCCTTCCCTCTATTTCCCTCTATCTCCTATCTAATTATCTAATATGAGTTCCATAGCACTGCCTCTTGACCAGAGTAGATCTGGAAATAACCTATGGCTTTGGTGTCCCAGATCATGGGGTATAATTGTAGGCCAGGTTTAAGATCGGGATGCATGTATGTAGAGGCTCCTTCTTCCTCTTTCCCCATGCTCTTAGAGAGAGGACCTGACCAGTTAAATAAAATCTTGTAGACCAGTCTAGCTTTCAAATTACCACACGACTGTTTGATCTTTGTATCAGTGATTCTTGATTCTTTCCACTAAAGATTAAAAAAAATGTTGTACTTGTTTCAATTTGTAAGAAGGGTCATTCCTTTGTAGACAATACTGTATACAAATCATATTTCAAAATTATATAATTTTTCTAAGAGATTTTATGTAAATTGTTACACATCTCTTATTTCACTGCCTATATTCTCATAGCTTAGCTACTATCATCTATTGTATATTAAGAATACAAACTGGAAACATTATAACTCAGAATATAAAGTCAGCTGCTAAATCTCAGTCATGTTCCATAGCCCCATGGCTACCAGAGTAGTGTCTAGTTTCTCTGTACTTTAGTATCTTCAAATGAAGAGAATGTAAAACTGACCAATTACCCATTTCTTAAATGTGCTCCTAGGCAATATGCCCTCACTGACTTTCAGACTGCACTTGACTCTGAGTAACCGAAATGGTAGTAAGAAAAAAAAAAAAATGGTAGTTAAGGAAGGTCTCTGTCAGTAGGGCTATGTTTTTTGTTTTAATATGTCTGTAAGTATCACATATTTGAGTGATTAACAGCACATTATGTTTTTATATGAAAGCTGGGTGGTTAGTGAAAAATGTATGATAGATGTATCCTTTCAAAATACAGCTAAAATGGAGATTTCTTTTTACTGAACAAACAGTTCAAAATGAGAAATCCTTCATTTTAAGATTTTAGAACTTAACTAATAGTTTTAAAAATATGAGATTTTTCTAAAATTGAAATATGCTAGATTTGAGTTATTAAATTAGGACTCTAAAACATTAGAAGTAATATTTATTATAAGAAAAGTATTTTTATTTAAACATATTTCCATTTATTCAGTTTTATGGCTTTCTTTTTATATTATTTATTTGTCATAAATTAGCATTAAGATTCTTTTCTATTTTGAGAATATAGGCCATTCTATCTAGTCTTAAGAAGGTCAAAATGTGAGGCTCCATAATAATACTATACAATATAAGTATATGTACCATCATATCACTAGGAACATATGATGACTTTCCAGAACCATTCACTGCATCACTCACTACTCATGCTGTCATTAATTATGAGGAGATTAATATAATGTCTTCATTTGTGCTATGTTTTAACTGGTTTAGAATATGCTTTATTTTTCACAATTCTTTTTGTGTCAAAATTAGTAGGACAAAATTTATTGCAATGTTTATGTAACAGTAGGTTTGATACCACTTATTTTAAATCTTGTTAAGTTCATATATGACTGTTTTTATATGAAGGTCAGTGATGTGGGATGTCTTTTTTGTAGGCTGTGAATATGTGTTGCTACCATTAGTAGTTAATATAGAAGCTGATTTGGCCTATGGTAAGACAGCTTACAGCTAGGTGAAAAGTCTAAACAGAAATACACAGGGCCAAGAGGGAAGCAGTGCATGGGAGACAGAATCCAGCCACACAAAAAGCAAGAGGTGAAAACACTAGTAATAACATAGATTAATAGAAATAGGTTAAGTCAAGTTGTAAGAGCTAGTCAATAATGAGACTGTGCCATAGTCTATACAATTTGCAATTAGCATAAGCCACTGTATTTGGAACTAAGAGACTGTGAGACATAGAAAAACTTGCTACAGGCCAAAAGCAGAGGATTTTTTTTTCATTTTTTTTTTTTTTAGAGGGGGTATGGATAAACAGGGTAAGATTTGGGAAAGCTAATAAATCGTTGATTAAAAAAATGTCTTTTCTTTTTCTTGGAAGATGATACTTTGCAGTAAATAACATATTTAAACATTAAACATTTGTTTCTTTAGAATTTATTTAATGAAATTGTCTTAAACTACAAAAATAAAATAAAATAATATGATAAAGGCAGAAAAATGCCCTTGTGAAATGTACTAAAGGTAAATAAAAGAGATTAAAATAATAGAGCCAGCCTTAGTTTAAATTTGTTTTATTTTGTTTTCAGCAAATAACTTTTAGTGGTTTGAATGAGATGGGATTTTTTGGTCACAGTTGGTGGTGCTGTTTGTGTACTGCTTAGACAATGTAGCTTTCTTAGAAAAGGTTTGTCAATGCAGGCTATTTGAGATGAAGCTTTGTCCTGTTTAGAGTTTTCATTTTCTGCTTTGAGCTTTTGTTTGAACATGTGAGCCCTCAAATTCTAGTCCAGATAGCATGTCTTGCCTCCTATGACCTCCTCTTATAATGACTGACTTAAACCTATTGAACTGTAAATCCCAAATTAACTCATTCTTCTATTAAAAACAAAATACAAAACCAGCTGTACAGAAATACTACTACATAACTAAAAAAGCATTTTTACCTAAAAAAGAAAAGACTGGCTCAAAAAATTTGCAGGTTTTTGTTTTATTCTAAACATTTTTCTAATTCAAATTTTAAGACCAAAAAGCCACCCTACAAAAAGTTTTGATTCAAGTGTAACAAAATCCTAATACCTAAAAGAATATTTAAAAAGCAAGAAATTTAACTATTTTAAAGTATGTTGCATACTGTGTATATTCTGCACATATTTTGCTCAATCCATACATTTTTGTGAGATATTGTATTGTTTTTTTTGCATTTTGTTAAGAAAAAAAATGTAATTTTTTTCAGAATTCTACAACTAACATGTTGCGAAGCTATAATTTAAACCATCTGAAATAACTCTATCTGTGTATTATTTTGTCTTCATAATCAAGTAAGATATTTTTCTCAGAAAGAAAGAGAAACATTTTGCTAAAATGTATAAATTATATTTAACCATATGGTGATAAGAATTATTGAAATCTAGAAATTATGATGAAAAACAAAAGAGAGGGCTGAAATAGCAAACTAGCCTAAGTTTACAAAAAAAAATCTAACCCTAACCCTCCCCCCAATCCTTCCTATATATCCATCCACACTCTCCTTCAAATTCAAGGCTTGTATCACTAGATCAATCATTACTATAACACACAAGGTTTGTTTCTAGGTATAACTGATGATTTCACCATGGTGAAAGCTAATAGCCAGATGTAAAATGTTCATTCAGTTCCAGCTTGATTTCATCATGCTATATAACTTATGTGGTGTCTTCTGCAATGTGATCTTACTTTAAATTTCTAGAAGGTAGACAGGAGCAATGGTGTTTATAATGTTGACTCCTCAGTGAGACTTCACTAACAATTCTAAAACATGTAACCCATCTTTGGTTGGTTGATGGAGCTCTATGAACCTTCACAAGTTTAATGTTCCCCCTAATGAGGTATTTTATTATTTATTTATTTATTATTTGTATGATCTATGAATCATGTTTGAGTAAGGTGCTTTGTCTAAAAAGTAAGAACCATTAAAGAGTCTTGCTAATAAAATATATAATGTCATTTAGTTCCTAGTTGTTCAAGTAAGATATTCTATTCTAGTATATCTTTTTATTTTAATTTATATAAAATATGAAAAATTATTGAATTTTTCATCTATTTATTTATTTTTATTATATATGTGTGCATATACATATTTATGTACCCATACACACATATTTTACATAGTTTACAATTCTCATTATCAAGCACAAATAAGTATTTCTGATCTCTGCCTTAAAATTTTTCCCCAATCTTTGCTTTTAATCTTCTATAATAGGTTCAGATTTTTAAAAGTGGTTCTTAATATTGTACCTGTTTTCTATTTTGCTTTTTCCATATATTCCATCAGAAATTCTGTGTTTTTCTTATAAAAATATTCAGAATTATGTTTCAGTGAACAATCTAAGGGTATGCATCTAGGAATAAAGTAATAATACTAAAGATGTAAAATTCCTCTAGTTTAGTTCAATAAATTAATAATTGTGCATTTAATAGTGAAATTGTACAATTAGGAAAAGAATTTGGGGAAAGGGGTAAAGTTACTTTGCATCTGAGATGCACAAGTTAAATATTTTAGAGCACTGCTAGTAGATTGAGGCTGAAGTGTCATAAAACTTTCTCTGTTTATCTCTTTTAAGTTTTATGTTCTTCATCCTGGATCACATTTATAATTCTTATATTGGACTCTACTTATGAACTCATGACTGCTTTGTTCTCTCAAAGTCACTTCACTTCTCTATATTTTATGCCTGGCTTTGCTAAATCAATTAAGTTCAATTGAATTTAGCTGAATAAGTCACAAAAGTAAACCCAGAAGTCCACATTAACAAAGACATACTGTTGCATTCACTCCCAGTGAATATTTAGTAGCCTCTATATTTCTTCAACATGAAAGCACACTTGATTTATTATTTAAATCTGTAAATAAAATAAAATTGATTAGTCTTAAAATCATAGATACTGTTATCTAAAGAGAAGAAGATGTAGTAAAAAGAAAATATTGAAATTAATGAAAGTTGTTCTGGATGTTTAAATCTATATTTCTTCAATATGAAAGCACACTTGATTTATTATTTAAATCTGTAAATAAAATAAAATTGATTAGTCTTAAAATCACAGACTCTGTTATCTAAAGACAAGAAGATGTAGTGAAAAGAAAATATTGGAATTAATAAGAGTGGTTCTGGTTGTTTAAATATATAACCTAAATAGAAGTTCTAGTGTGGCATGGCTTGTCCCATTTAGCATGACTGTCTCTGTAGAGATCAGTCTTTAAGGAGAAGCTCAGCTGAAACTACATGTAACTTTTTTGTACAAACTTATATGGGTAATAGATGGTGGAAAACTCAGAACAACAGCAATTTGTCTTTTGAACAAAATAGTTGATGGACTTGATGATATTTCTGTGATTCCTTTGTTTTGCAAATGTTCCAAATTTCCCCCTAAAACGCTAGACAATAAAACTGCCACAACAGCAAGATTAAAACATAAAGAAATGAATAGGATCTTGGAAGAAATAATGGGGTGACTGATGTATTTACCACTAGTGCCTTGACAAAGAAATTATTAGGGGAAAAAAAACCTATGTAGAGTTTTATCAGTATAGATATTAGAATTGTATGAGCAAGTAGAGTGCATGATGTTATTTTGTGTCATGTTTCTTCTAGTGATCAAGGCTATGTTGTAGAAGGTTTTTCCTGGCCGGTTTTGGGTCCAGGAGGTTTGTGACCTGGCGTGGGAGGCGGTTTTGTCCCCCAAAGAAACGAATCACACGCTTATATCCTTTAAACTGTTTGGCCCATGTCTTATGCCCATTACTAGCTAGCTCTTTCTTCTTAGATTAACCCATTTCTATTAATCTGCCTGCCACGTGGCTCAGCCCATGGCTGGCTGGTACCTCTTACATGTCTGTTCTTGGAGGTCGGATGGAAACTGGCTTAACTCCACCCTTCTTCCTACCTGCTTGTGCTCTGATTCTCCACGCACTTCTACAGTGCTCCACATAGGCCAAATCAGTTACTTTATTTACAGCATACAGAACATTCCACCAAAGGCTACTTATTTTTTGTTCTTTGGATATCTCTTAGTAAGCAATACTTTTAAGTTTTTCTTCATTATACAATTATCCTTAAGCAATACACTAAATAGGGAATGATTTAAATCACATTATTTATTGAACATTTATGGATTATCTCCAATTGTTACATAGATTCCAAATAATAATAATATATTTTTGAAGTATTCAATAAGATAGACATGAGGTGTTACATGGATCAACAGATCTTATTTGGAAGACAGATTTATGTCTTAGGCATTTTTCTATTGCTTTGAAGAGACACAGTGACCAAGTCCGCTTATAAAAGAAGTCATTTGGCTGGGGGCTTGCTTATAGTTTTAGAGGACTAGTGCATGAGCATCATGGCTGAGAGCATGGCAGCAGGCAGGCATGGCACTAGGACATTAGGTAAAAGCTTACATCTGACCTGCAAATTGCAGCAGAAAGAAATGGGCCTGGCTTAGTTTTGAAACGCTAAAGCCCACAGGCAATGGCACACCTCTTTTAAAAAGAACACACCTCCATCAACAAGGTCATACCACCTAATTCTTCCTAAACTGTCAACACAACTAGAAACCAAACATTCCAATATATTATCCTTTTGAGGGGGCTTTCTCATTCAAACCATAATAGTATCTTTGCTTCATAAAACATAAAAATTTTCCCATTTTATATAGTGACGGAAATAAAATAACTGATGATAAACTTGAAGGAAATTCTAATCTTTCAAGAAATTTGAGAAAAAATGTACACAGATTATATATTACAAGACACATATAAAGTAAAAAGTAATTACAATTAATTAATTAAGATATTCTTAAAATACAGAATCAAGTTGTTAGTCCAGTTTTAGCATCAAAATTGAATATGTTGCTGTGATATGCAAACTCTACCATTTCTGCCTAGAGCAAATCTTCAGATAACAAGAATAGTTGGATGTCTTTCAAATTAGCTTTCAAGATTTTGCCAACCATTCCGCAAGTTACCAAATTGGATATTCCTGTTTTGAAAAGTATTCACAAAATCATTCTGATGTCATAACCACTATACCATGACACTTCCCAAAAGACTTATTAATGTTCTGCAGACAAGCTACTGTTTTGTGCATGTTGAATTTTGCATCCTGCCTAGTTGTTAAATGTATTTTCCACATCTAAATTTGGGGGTAGTATGTTCAGGGTCTTTCTTCTATAGAAACATGTCATTTGTCAATAGAGATAATTGTCATTTTCCAGTGGAGACAATTTGAGTTTTAATTTCTGCCACACTGATTTGTCCCTGTACTATTCACAAAATCTAGGAAAAAGAACAAGCTTCAATGACTATCAGTGTATGAGTGTACACAGAAAAATGTAATGAGTGTACACAATGAAATCTTACTCTGCAACAAAAAAGGTAAAATCACAAGGCTAGCAGGAAAATGGTTCAGTCTTAGAGCTATTTTATTATGTGAAGGTCCAGACTCTGAAACTCTCCATCATGCCCCTTTAATATTTAAATTCTAGACTTAAATTATTAATATGTATATAATATATAATTTACTACAGACATACATTATATATATATATATATGTATATGTATATATATCATGAAGCTAGAATGAGGACCACAAGTGAAAGGAAACAAAATATTAATGTTGGTGAAGGGAAAATGAAGGTAACAGGATGTATGTGACAAGAAATAGGAAGAGGATGATGTGGGTGGGCATTGGTGATGAGAAAAAGCAAGGGAAATCACTGAAAAAGCCATGTAGGAAAATGAAGAAGCATGATAAAAAATCATGAATGCATGTAAATGTGATTGTTAACCCTATTGTTTATATAGCAATTTAAGAAAAAATTATGATTGAAATGTAAAAGAAAAAAGAAATGGAGATTAATATACTCATCACAGTACTTTTCAGCCTTCATGAAAGGAAAATTGTATAATATGTGGTAATATGGTTGAGTTAGAAGATATTTTCTAGATGAAATAGTCTTCAAAGAGAAGGGCAAATATGTCATCTCATTATTCATATGAAGAATCTAAAGTAAACATGGTCAGACACAGAGATGAGAGTAGTGGTCCAGAGTTTGGAATAATTTGCAAATATTTAAAAGAGAAAAAGTTTTAATTATGTTAGGTGAGTATGTTTTAAAACTATAACATTTTTTTCTGCATGTATCCCCTTGTTCCAACTCGCTTCTCTGTGGGATATTATTTATTATTATTATTATTATTATTATTATTATTATTGCTGTTGTTGTTGTTGTTTTATAGAATAAAATCTCAGTTTTTGTATTCTATAAAAAATTAATATCTCACAACACTTATCATTGTGAGCCATTTTCAGATTAAGGGCCAAAAACAGAACTGCATAAATCCTTATGCATTTTGCTCAGTCTAATACAGTTAATTCTGTCAGGGTGGATTTATTATAACTTCTTGTTATTAGCCTACTGGTTGGCTAGAAACACAACAGCTGCTTCCAAACTATTTGTTGAATGAATCAATCAATAAATGAGATTTCCATTGTGTTAGATCAAAAAAATCTGATATTAACTGCTTGAAGGTAGAGATTTTTCCATTAGATGATATTTTGTGCCATCAATGTCATATAGAGCTTGTCTCTCAGATTCTATTGTAAAAAAATCACCAAAGAGAGAGATTTCTAATTTTTTTCTACTGATAAAGCAAAAATATTAGTGGTATAAATCTCTAATATAAATGAAGTGGTTTAAAAAACATAATTTATCAATTAAATCAGTGATGTTTTATAGAAAAATGTATCATCTAGTAAAATATATGTCATTGATATATTTGATATTTAAAAATTTGTTAGTGAAGTAGATTTTTAAGTTAAGGATTTTAGGAAATATACATATGCATAAAAAGCAGAAAGACAATAAATGTAAAATGTACAAAGATGTTATATTAAGTTGTTATCATTAAACAATAGTATTGTAAATTACAGGAGACCATTTAGATGACAAATAGAAACCTGAAGATTACATAAGATCACATAAGTTAATGTGCTTAATTTTTTTAAAAGGCATTTTTGTTTTCATGAGTATTAGATTGGTCCAAATTTCTGTCCAAGAGTAAATCATCCAGTTATGGTAATAGAAGCTGCATATTTTGTATGTTTCAGTAATCTGACCCAAGGCTATAGCATCCTGTTACCTACCCCTGCTCAGAGTATCCTGTTCTTAACAGTGAGAAGTCCCTTGAAAAAATTCTATTTATGACCATTACTTTTTCTTCTACTTAGTGCTTTGCAGTCACTCCCAAGCTCAAACTAAACCTTTCTATAAACACTCAAACTCTCTTTTAACACTGTAACTCTTTATAATCTTGTAGACAGCTTGGCAGTCCATACCTCAATAAAGATTTGCTCTTTGGCCTCAGTGCATTTTAGATAATCTTGTTCTTCTATAAACCTTACAGGGTTGTATTATGGATGGTTTTTAGTTATATTCTTCAGGATATCACAATATATACAAATGCTACCATAAATTTTAAAAAAGTGTGTAAATTTCACACATCATTTACATATGTTCCCTTGTCTGTAATTAACATATTGTTGAGTCAAGTTTTGGCTATGTTTAGCAAAACTAGAAGCTGCAGCTAAAATCAAAATATAACTGACAAGTTAAAAAATTCAGCTTTATAGGTATTCTTATAAAACCCCATTATAATCATATCTATCAACAAGTCAAGAATCAGGTCATTCATTTTTCTCTGGCAGCTAGTTGTGAAGGCAAAGACTACATAGAGTACAATTAATCTAATTTATGAAGCCCATAATTCCAAACTATTCCATCTGAGTCATTCACTACAACTAAGTTTCTTTGTATCTTCTTTTATTATTAGTCCTGCTAATGTCATTTGCAATATAATTTCATCAGTCCTAAAACATGGCCAGAATAAAACCTGCACGTACTTTGTACAGTTCATTTTGGTAATATCTTGCTTTTCTCTGACAATATTTTATGGTTACTTCTTTATTGTATCCAAAATGAAAATTCTCCCTAATCCTCACGTTTATTGATCAGAGAGTTATTGCTTGTATGTTCTCAAGAAACACTCGTGGCATACAAGCTTAGAACGCCATCTTAGTTCATTTCTCCCTATATTTGAACAACTCACTTTTATTGTTCTTACTATGTTACAAAATAAAACTATAATAGATAACCTTCCATGAATCATTCTATCACTTTGTGGACAGCAAGGTGGTTCTGTGGGAAAAAACACTTGCCACACATTCCAGACGATTTAAGTGTTATCCCCAGAAGCCTTGAAGCTTATTATGTAGCTCTGGCTTGACTGATTTCTCTATGTAAACCAGGTTGTCTTTGAACTCCCTAAGGACTGTCTGTCTCTGCCTCTGAAATGCTGGGATTAAACACATCACCATCATGACCAAGCTCATTCTTAATATGCCATTGATCTTTATCTGATTTTTGACTTGCCTAATTATAAGCAAAGAAACTACTCTGATTATTCCAATTAATAAGATTGAAAGTAAGTCATATTATTTCCTTTTTACTAGTATACTTTAATTTTTGGTATTTTAAAAAATTATCCATTTAAAATTGAATATAGCTAACGACTTTTAATTTTTAATGCAAACTTTATATCAGGATAATCTTAAAAAGAGGTAAAGTTCTTTCACTAATATTTGTTAAATAATTTATGGAAATGTTGTTCAACTCAGAGCCTGTGAGAGAAGATATCCACAGATAATTAAGATGATTGACCTGACTTCAGAAAGTAAGCTGTGTCATACCCCCACCAGAGAGCTGACCCCAATATGCCAGGCAAAGGAGAGCTGCTTCCCCAATCTCCACTAGTGAAAGATGATCCTGTATGGCTCCACCTCTGGCCTGAGAAGATGACACCAGGGAGGCCCCTCTGACTAACCAACTCAACTGCCATCCATGCTCACAGCCAGGGCTTTGAATTGGCTCACCCTAACATTTCTCCCACTTATGACATATATTTGCCCATGAATATAGTACATGTAAAGTAAAAAAAAAAAAACATAAAACAACCTATCATCATTCCCTTTATTGCAGCCATGTTATCTCTATATGTTACTACCATGAAATTTAGTACCTATTAGCCTTGTTTAAAGAGATGGAAATTAAGACAAGAGTCCATGCAATAATTGCCCCAGATTGTATTCATGTTAGAAATAAAGTAGAAGAATATTCTACCTCTTTCCTTTCCCAAGGTCACCACTTTGTTCACCTCAATGGATCATAAATTACTCATATTTTACAGAATATAGTTCCTCCATCCCATAAACCACTATAGACTCTGTGTGAACTGGTGAGTTTTTCTCAAGTTCTCTCTCTATGTAGCATGTTTCTTCGTAATTATTAAGTGTCCAAATGGAGACTAAAGATTGGCTTTAGAGTATCTCCCTGAGCTCACTGATGGTAGCAGGCTTGTACTTTTACCCTAAATCTATTAATGAGAAGACACTTGCACCCTACTGATCAAGGCTTAAAGTGTCATTGCTCTCTGATCTAACATACATATCAGAAATAAGGAAGTCTGCCTATCCATAGATTCATTTCCAGACAATTTTACTAAAGGATGGTCCAAATCAAGGAGTGTTCTACTATCTATATTACAGCAAATAATGACAAATATTAAGGTAGCTTCACCTCTGCCAGCTGTGTCACATGGGAAACTAAATTTCCTGACTTCAAACCATCATTGGTGATTTAACATGAAGTTGAGGCTTCATGTCCAGACCCCAGGGAAATTTTATTTTGCTTTCATACCATGGGCTTTTGTAACACTCCTGTAATAGCTGAATGACCTTCCTTGTTCTACTGCCCTCATTTAATCCAACAAAGAGCTTCTTTGTTCAAATGAGAGCCACTTAGCTCCTTTAGATAACACCACGTATTATTGCAGGGCAAAAGGAGGCTTGGGAGACAGAGGAAAGCAAATGGCATGTCTGGCTTTAAATAAACCCTAGAGTAACAGTATTAAGTGCTTAAGTATTTACAGAAGAAGCAATTTTACAGGAATTACATGATATGAAAGAGAAAAAAATATAGCAGCATAATTCTTTGTGACTGTTTTTGAACTAATGTACTTCTAGCCCAAGCGTTTCATGCCTTAGAAATATATTTTAAATATTGTCATCTTTTCTCCTCTGACTAATGCTTTATAGGTCACTAAAGGATATTGTATTGATAATTTCTGTCACCTAGTGCTGAGATATTTTAATATCTCTTATATATTATTTTTAAATTTTCAGTCTCTGATTTGTTTTTTTCTTTAAAAGAAGCTTACATATGGCAGCCTGATTTCCTAAAATGTGCTGTGTATTAAAAAATAGACTTGAATTGTCTTTCATCTTCACTGTTTCTATCTCCCAAGTGATAGGGTTATAGAAATGCTCTACCACTTGAGTATAAAGACACTTTATACTTTCCTTAATTGCTTTTGTCAGGTATTATTACAGTGATGATTAAAAATAATTGACATAGTATATATGTCTATGCCTATTTCAAATAGCCATCCTGGAACTCAGCATGCTTCAGGAGATTAAAAGTGCTCATATATATGACTTTGTAAAAATCTCTTTATTCAGGTGAAGTTATTCTCCCTTCAAATGTAGTCAACTTGAAATAGCTCAATCAGTTTCCTTCTTCTATATTTTCTCAAGTCAATAAGGTACACTCTGTATTTCAAAATGAAAATTATGAAACAACTATAGCTCATACTACAGCCTGGGAAAGAAACTATTCTAATATCCTATGTGGCCTAATGTAGCTTCTAGCCTTTATACATTTGTGGTAAAAAAAATCAAGGAAAGTTCTATAGATTTCAATTGTTCATTCCAATTGAATCTCCCAATTTCTCATGCTTACTCTACTCTTTTCTCACAGCAATATCAAGCAAAATTTCAGAGATATATTACAAGGTGAAATTTATTTGTGACTGTTACAATAGTGAATAAGTTCTGACAATGAGGTTTTGTACACAGACTAGATTAGCTTCATCGTTGAACACTGGATAAAGAAATGAGAATTTATCACCCAGGGGAAGAATGAGTGAATGAGTTGGTGGATGAAAACAACTAAAAAAACATCTGATAGAAAAAAGGTTCTTACAAAACTTGCCTAAAAGTATTTTTTCAGAGTGAGCAAATTAGATGTCACCTCACTAATAGAATTCAAGCAGATACTAGAAAAGAAATGAGACTAGGAGACAGAGAAATCTTACTGGATAGAATTAGTGGTTTGGCAGTATTCTTGCTACAATGTGATTTAAAGGAAATATGGTATGTTTTTAACAGTAAGGTAGATGAGAAGACTCTAGAAGGAAGCTCACTAAAATATAATTAAGTAGATAATTATGATTGATACAGATGTAGACTCTTCCAAAAACTCACATGTCTATGCATGTATGTATGCATACAGAGAGAGAGAGAGAGAGAGAGAGAGAGAGAGAGAGAGAGAGAGAGAATATGTACTGGTATGAATGTTGCCAATGGACTATTCTTTTGCTTTAGATTTTTTGGATCAAGCTCAGATTGACATACTTTTATCAAAAACACTTTTAACAACTTAATAATTCATTGGACCCAAGGTGAAATTTATCTTTAAAATAAAATACTGTCTAGTGAAAATGATGCAAAAAATATATATTGTGACCAGACAGATAAAAAGAGATATCAAAGTCCTATTTTAGATGACTGGACTCCAGAAATTATGCATGTGAAAATTTTCTAATTATAAACTCAAATTTATTTCATGGTGAAGTTGATTCTGATTTTTAAAATGCTGGTACCTCCTGTCTGTCTTAACATATATATCTAACTCATTGAAAATAGAATTTACACGTATGCCTATATTTGGATTCCTAAAAAAGCCAGGTATTATATTAATATGATAAAACCTTAGAAAACTTGAAAAAAATAAGGAAATTTTTTAAATAACAGCACTAAGTTTTTCATCAATTTATCAAATATTTATTCAGAAACAATTGTAGATAGGCACACCTTGGGTAACAATATTCTACAGTGCACAAATTTAGATATCTATCACTATCAGGATCAGGGGGTATAATGAGCAATAGTGAAGAAAACATATAAAAATAGGTACAAAGTTAGAAACTAATTAGCAATGTAAAATGCAGATGAATTGTGTCTTTTGAATCTAAGTTGTAGAATTTAACTACTACCATGGTAGAGGCCGTAACAGAAGATAAAAACTGATCAAAGAAATGAGAGAAAAATGCCAACTGCAGAGAGAGCTGGGGAAAGTTGCTTTAGTTTAGATCTATCTGTCCAAGGCCATGACTCAGACAGAGATGTAGTATTTGATGAGCTGAGAATAGGCAGGAGGAAGTTGAAGAATATCCTACTAAGGCTGATGACACTGTAAAATTTATATTTTAAGGTGAAATATCTGTTTTGAGATGTGTTGAGAATAGATTTACTGAGACAAGATTGGATGTAAAATCTTTATTCAGGAGAATGGTTTGATATTCCAGGTGCAGAAGATTATGCTAGGTGAGGTGGATAGAGGGGAAGATGAGTTTGGACAAATACACTACAACCCACCTCTCCAAAGAAGCTAGCTAACAAGGTGGACCCTAGGAGGGATGCATGGATCACCCTGAGAAGGGAAAATGAATGAGATATTCTGAGTAAACCTGCAGGGGGAGCAGTAGCGGGAGAAGATGAGGAAGGAGAACCTAAGGGAATAGGATAAACAAGCTGAAACTAGAGTGAAGAGGGGGAGGTAAGAAATCTTGATAAAGATATGGAGTCTAAGGAGAAACCTGACATTAAGGAATTTCTCCATAAATCTACAAGGATGACACCAGCTTTGACTACTAGCAAGAGTGGAGAGGGTGCATGAGCTGGCATACTCAAGTAATCAGATTGGTGAGTACCCTGTCAACATAGAAGTCTTCATCCAGTAACTTACAGAAGCAGATGCAGAGATCCACAGCCAAGCACCAGGCTGAGCTCCAGGAGTCCAGTCAAAGAGAGGGAAGAAGGATTATATGATCAAGGGGGTCAAGATCATGATGAGGAAATCTGCAGATACAACTGAACCAAGCTAGGGGAGACTCAAGACCTTTAGTTCCCATGATTTTAATTGGAGGCTGTGTTTATATAAAAACCCATGGCCAGGTATGATGTAAAACCTCACACTCCTAAAAAGAAAGGAGGCATTTCAAATAAACCACAACTCACAAATGATGGTGAGTTATTTTTATTCATTCTAAGAAACTGAGACCCCTTCTGAAATCCTGGATGCAGCCAGGATTTCAACTAGGTTTCTAGTTGAAGTAAGAGCTAGGTATCTCCATAAATAACAGATTTAGACCATCTACTCTCCTTTGCATATAGTCCAATCTGGTAGCAATTAGATTTAGACATTAATTCTGTTGGAAAGAAAGGAAATTAGTGTTAAAAGGTGAAGCATTTCCCAGGTAAATGGATGGGCAAAATGGCACAGAGCTTCAGACACACAAATAGGTAGGTTGTAGAGCATAACCCATCAGTGATGTTGGCTGTGAAAGCCAGAATGCAATGTTACCTGTACTCAACTGAAAATTGGCATTGGCTGAAGTATTGACAGCTAAGAAACTGCCAAGGAAACATGTGCAGTATATAAGATCATCTGGCATAAGAAAATGAACAGAATTTCAGATTTGCAATAATGAAGAAAAGATTGATGTGCAGAACACAAGACAGAGGAATACCAAATGTGGTTAAGGATGCCAGACAATGATATACATATATGTACTTCATTCACATGTAACAAGGTTAGTTGGTCTCAATCAAAGTCTAAAATTTTCATTATTTTTCTAATTGTCACAATTACTTTGAGTTGAGCAAAAGAGAGTGACAACATACAAACCAACTCTAGGTTTAAAGTTATTTTCATCATTATCATACTTCATGGCATTCCCATGCCCTATACTTATATCAGGGAACTACAGCTACCAGAACATGTATGCTGGAGATAAAGGCATAGAGCACTGGGGAAGAAGCTAATTTGTAGCATAAAATGTTCTACTCTGATGTCCTCAACAGGGAGAACAATATTGAGATTGTATTTTGGGAAACTTTCAAATTGATGCTAAAGAAGTTATTCAAAAGAAATTTAATAAACAGATTACTTAGCCCAGAAAAACCAATATTTGAAGTTATCTAGTGTATTCTTATAACAATACTCCAAATTATAACAATTGAAGACTCAATTTCATATACAGCATCTTGATGATAAGGTCCTATTATTGAAGTAGGAGTGAAGATAAACTTATGAAATATTTCAAGTAATAATTTTTGGCAGAAAATAATTTACACTTGTCTTACATACAGACACATATATAACAAGTAACAATTGATATATGATAGACAAATAGATGAAGAGATACAAATGCATAGATGATACCTAGATGATAGATAGATAGACAATAGACAGATGACAGATAATAAAGAATTGGATAGGTGATTCAGATAATAGACAGATGATAGATAGATTAGATAGATGATAGATAGATACATACATACATAGAAAGATAGATAGATGATTCATGATAAACATATGATATATGATAGGTTGATAGATAAATTATTTGGAATCAGAAAATTAAAAGCCTCATATATGCAAACAGATATTAGCAAATAGATCCACACTACAAGTCTTTGGCACACAAAATCATTTTTATGTACATACTGACTCCTTCAAATCTTGATATAACAATAAATTAAGTCCAAGAGGCTGATTATAGCAAGAGTCATAGCAGGAGCTTTTATGAATTGTCACCATCCACGTATTATACAGTCCTTAAGAGAAGAACAACAAAGACCTTAGCATTGGTAAGACGATATCTGTGGTCTGTCTTGGCACCAACTGCTGTGATATACAGAGATTGTATTTGGAGGTCCTATTTTGAGGAAATGGAGGTGTCAGATGTTGGCAATACTTGGGGAATTTAAATGTATTATCAATGAAAATAAAACTTTAGGATTGGTAGGTTCCTTCTACAAACCTGTATTGAAGACATAATGATCAGGTTAGGACACATTGAAAACATCTATGCAAAACAAAGGAAAGGACAGTTATGCTGTTTGAGAGGAAGAGTCTGAATTTCAGGAAACATATCCCCCAAAAAGGCAGGCATTGAAATAAATATAAGTATATAGTATAAGTAGATTCTAAAACACACTCAATAAGTAAAAATATGTCTGTTTTGTAATTTTATTTGGAATGGATGCACTATAATGTAAATTGAAGTTGATGAACATGTTATTCTTTTGAGAAAAGTATAAGAAGTACTTAAATTTTATGATTGGTTCTTGTAAGTTTTACATAAAATACTAGTGTAAAACATGTTTTTTTCTGAAAAAGAATCTGCCTGACATTATACAGAAAATAGATTTTTAAATGAAAATGGTTGTTTTCTAAAAGTGTATTCCCTTGAACTTTAGTTTCCGTGCTTTAAAAAATAGTTTATAGGCATTACATATGCATAGAGAAAAGCATTTTAGCTTTAAATATATGAGGAACACTTGGTCAAACAAGATTAAGTTTTCATGATGCAGATATGAAAAGCAGTTAATCAGTAGAAAACCTATGAAGCATAATTTTGTAAAATGAGATGTGATGGGTGGGGCAGGAACTGGTAGGCTATAGGGAGCATGTGTAAAATGCCAGTATCAACAGGGATTCTTTCATTTTTTTTCTTCCTTCTTTATTTTGTATTTATCAAAAAAAAACAGTACAAAAAAATTTGAAATGCGGAAGAGTTAACAATAACTATACAGAGGATAAGAATCATAAGCATGGCTTATCAAGAGTGGAAATACAAATAAGATTGCTACACATATATTTTCTTTGTGTTCAGCTTTCCCTCTGAATTTTTTTTTCCATCCTTGTATATCCTTATTCAAGGTCTCTTCCCCCTCCCAACACATCTGGTCATTTTTCTTCTCTGCAACTCCCCATCCCCTCCCTGGTCAGGGAGCAGACAGTCCTATGGTCCCACTGACCCAATAATGCTTGGATCAGTCTCCACTCCTGGCCAAATCCAGTTCTGTCCCCCCTCCCTCAAGAGTGAGTCAAGTGTTCCTGTAGTTGGAGTGGGGTTTGAAGGGTCAGTCCAGGGTGTTTCTGGCTATAGGGAGCATGTGTAAAATGCCAGTCTCAGCAGGCATTCTGAGCACCGGCCATCTTAGGAATGTTTCCTTTGTAGGGTAATAATATGTTACAACTGAAAATTAAATTTCTTTGTTTGTCATCACTTTCTCACAGGCAGCCTTAACAGTCTAAAGAATTCTTCAGTAATATCTTTTTATTATGCATAAAGAGCCACTGTGGGTCACACTTGAATCTTTGCTGGGGGATATGAATCTTGGTCAGCTATCTAAGAAGCTATAGATCACTGAATGTTGACAAAGATTTCCAAACGCATGGTTAAATAATTTGGGTTAAAAAATGCATAATGAACAACAAGAATACAAGTGATTAATGAGATTTTGAAAGTGTTCAAGTTGCAGCACTTCTGGATATGCTAGGTTATGTGTGTGCCATGATCCAGGAGAGCAGGGAATCTGCTACCACACACTTTGTAACCTCTCTTGTGCATGGGTCCCTTTTGTTATGGTTCCAATAATGTGTAAAACATAATAATTGTTAGAGATCAGTCTACATAAATTGAGTAAAGTAATGAATTTGAGAAGTGGGTAATGGGAATCAACAGCATTGTGGATGGTGGAAGCAAAGTATGGTTCTTTGGGGGAGCCCATTAGGCTTTTCTGTTTCATTTGAGGGCAGTCCTGTGGGTTTGAGTCCTTTACATACAGAGTCTACGCTGTCTTGAAATGGTAAAATCACAGTTTTTGTCTTGTTATGTTAAAGGGTTAAAATCAACATATTTTTAATTTCAGTTTTGAGATTATAATACATATAATTATAAGTAACATTATATAGACTGAGGAGGTTGTGCTTACTAATATATATGTGCATACATGTTCATATATGCATTAGAGAATAAAAGGGCTATGAATCTGAAGTTGACCAGAGAGAGATATATGTGAGGCTTTGGATGGATAAGAGGGAAGTGGACATCATAATTTAATGGAACTGATCAACAGGTGCTGGGGCTGGAGGATCAACTTATAACTTGAAAGGCAGAAGACATGTGTAGTGTCAGAAAAACAAACACATACAGTAAATTGTAGTAGCTGGGATTAAATGCTGTCAGTCAGGACTCACTTCTCAATTGATGGATCTCTGCATCTTGCACAGAAACAGGTCTTCAGGCCCCTCTCCAGAAAATACTTCTTAGATGCTCCTGATATATAAATAAGTACACATTTATAACTGTATTACTTGAATTTTTCACATGCTACCATACATGACCCAGTAACTAAAATGTATTTGATTCATAGATTTTTTTGCTTTTCACTTTTTTAGCAATAAGAGCATTTGATATATGGATTTCTGACTAATTTTTATTGTCTCAATAATATTTTTGATTAAAGTTTGTAACTTTAATGTAGTTTATTTCAGCATTTCAAAAAATGTTGAATCTGCTTTAAACATTATATTGCTAATTTTGAGACTTTACATTTTATCCATATTTACTCTTACAATATTTTTCTTT
The DNA here is from genome assembly GCA_004025045.1 of Sigmodon hispidus. Lineage (NCBI taxonomy): Eukaryota > Metazoa > Chordata > Mammalia > Rodentia > Cricetidae > Sigmodon > Sigmodon hispidus. The sequence goes on along the minus strand of PVIH01006308.1, from coordinate 16,209 downwards.
ATGTGAAGGCCTTCAGTATATCCATATTTAATTTATCTAAAGGTTATTATTCCATGCTTGTCTGATCCAGTATAACAATAAAAATAACAATTTTCTTTGCACCCATTAACATTTCTGTTATCCTTGAATGTAAATTCTATCAGGATTTCTCTCTTTTGTTCAGCATTGGGTCTCAGAAGTTTGCTCCCATATGAGATCCCAAAGGTCAATTGACTTCCCAAAAATCTGTCCTTCATATCCACCAACCATGTCATTGATTACCTATAACTCACTTGTTTACTTTGATAATTCAGTCAAACTTAGAAGATTTCTGTAAGACACTATCACACTGTCCTGTTACAACATTATTATTTCTTTTATTTCATACTTTAATTTTTTATTAAACTTTTAGACAGCCTTTACAAAGTTTGCCGAAGCCACTCTATATTTGAGTAGGGAAATACCTGCATTTACTTATACAGTATTAATAGAAACAGTATACAGCTATTTACTTACTTTTTAAAATTTATATTTATTTATTTATTTATTTATTATGAATAAAATCATATTTTTTACCCTTGTTCAGACTCCCTTCCCCCTCCTGCCCTTCCCAGTCAGTCACTCACTCTTCTCCCCATCACTTTATCTCCCCTCAGCAAGGGCAGGAGGTCCCAAGGTCCCAAGGTGGCTTAGTTCAGCATCCACTCTGTATAAGAAGCAACACTACTTTTAAAAATTAAGTGGAAAAATTTGGCATTTAGACTTTATCAAGGGTTAGTATTTTATTTATAGCTTATTATAAATACATCTGCTTAAATGTCTCCATATTTATCTTTATTTGAAGATTATAATTCTTAGGACAAGGTATGTATTCAGGAATTCATTATTCATCAACTCTCACTAAAAATGCCTGTTTATATAATGATGGGCATTGTCTATAAATAGATACTTTTGAGAAAAACTGACATTTCTATTTTATTATATCTCTAGAAAACGTATTTCATTTTTTGCCCATTAATTTCACAAAAATAATTTCAAAATATAGATTTTAATAAGAAATATTTATGAACTTTTGTTTCACTCATTTATAGATATTCCTTTATACATTGAGTAACATAAATAAATGCATTGTAGACCAAGTTAAAAAAAACAATTACAGAATATCCAACCATCAGAGCTTAGCAGCCTAATGTACTATAGTGTGTCAGTACACTTAATGAGGCACAATTCATTTGAATGCTATCATAAAGTCAAGGGTTACTTAATAAATTAGTATAAATGAGAATCTAATTATATTGTAAGTTATACCTCTTAAATTTCTCGATATAGTGTTTTATCCTCCAAAAAATAAAATGCTATTCTTTCATAATAGATCTTGGATACATTAATACATTTATTTATAAATTAATTTATTCAAATAAGTGATGAAATGTTACAGAGTTTCTACAAATCAAAAAAACAAAAACAAAACAAAACAAAACAAAAAAAAACACATGCTCTTTTCCTCTTCAGCTAACCCTTGTGGTTTCTGTGTTTCTCTCTATCCATAATTACAAATGTGAGTGTATATTAACTGCCCATGCTCATCTTGAGAAGAGACCTTTACTTCAGCATTTTTAAAAACGCTAAAAATATACCCCTTAGACATTATATTAGCTTTATTTTATGCTTGTTACTGAAAGGTTTTTCAGGAACAATATGGCATGTTTGTATTATTTTTGCTTATTTTCATTCTTGATTATGCTTGACAGAATTTTGAATTATGGCTTAATTAGTTATACCCCAAAAAAGGTAATAAGAAAAAGTTTCCTTCACTTTTCTCTGTATTTCAGGATATTTATACAAGATTGGGTGTGATTTATTTTCTAAATACTTGGAATAATTCACATAAATAGCTATCTGTCCCTGAAGTTTTCTTGTGGCAACTTTTGTAAGATAACAAATTTATCTTAGTTGACAGACACATCACTGAGAGATAATATGTACAGGATGTCTTAACTGTGGTAAAGTATATTTTGGATAAATATATTTTCTTCAAACAAACTAGCACTGTTAGAAAAAGTTGTTTGAAATGTTTGGGGAACCTACATGGGACTGAACTAAGGGCTATCAATGTGATTGACTGTCAAATGGTGTGGGCAGTTTGTGGGGCCTCTGCCAGTGGGATCAGAATTTATTTCTGGTGCCTGAACTGGCTTCTTGGGGCCCATTCCCTATAGAGAAACACTTTGTTCAGCCTTGATAGTGGGGGAAGGGCTTTACCATACCTCAAGTGAATATGTCAGACCTCATTGACTCACCCTGGGCATCTTAGTCTTCACTCTCTCAGAGGAATGGGGGGGGGATACGGGGGGGGGACGGGGGAGGGGATGGGGAGGACGGGGGAGGGGCTCGACAAGGAGAAAGAGGGGAAGGAGGGGAAAAGTGGTGGGTATGTTTTAAAAATAAATAGATAAATGAGAATAAAGAAAGAAAAGTTGTTTGAACATTTGGGTTCAGCTAATGCTCCTCTTGTACTTTATTTTATCTTCACTTTTTAATATGCAATTAACTTTAATCGGCATTTATGAAATAATCTTCATATTTAATTACTGGCTTTTTCAGTTTCTGTTTTCTAATTTATTTTATCCATCCATTCTCTTACTTTATTATTAATTTTTCCTCCTATAATTACGTTTGTAAGATAGAAAGTAAAATTATTAATTTTTGCTCATTTTCTTAATTATATAGGTAAGTAAAGCTAGAGAATTTTTCTTAAATACTGCTATAAGATCATCCCACAGATATTATTCTTTCATTTTTAGATAAAATTTTCTACTAAGTTTTTTTTAATTTTATTATGAACAAAGTCATATTTTTTTATCCATGTATATTCTTGTTCAAGCTCCCTTCCTCCTCCCACACCTACCAATCACTCGCTCTTCTCCACATCTCTTTAAGGTAAATAGTTTTCTATTTTCAATGATGAGATCATTTATAAAATTAAATTGTATTGTCATCTTTAATAATAACATAATTTACTGTTATATGATGTAACCTATTACGTATAATACTATACAAAACTAGACATTATCAAAATCAAGTTTTATATAGTGTTACAGACAACAATTAGTAAATGAGCTATAATTTTGGTGTTCAGAGGGCTATTTTTATCTTTATTTATATTATGTGAGTTCATGTCAGTTATGGGGGAAAAAAACTAAGATAATTAAAGCTGTAAGCCCTTCAGGCAAATTGTAGGCAAACAGATGTTTTAACATTGCCTCAAGTGACTCCAATTTTCAGCCAGCTTTTAGAGGCTCCAGCTGAGAGATCCTAACTTCATCATTTATGTAATCCTTAAATGGATGACAGCAATCTGCTTAATGCACAAGTTAATACTAAACATACATTTCAGGATGTTTTAAAGATTAACTGGTTAACTGCTTTAAGTGTACTTTTTCAAGCAAATACAATTAAGTAAAAAAAAATTTCTCATAGAAAAAATACTATTTTTATTTTTATATTGCTATATTTCATAAAGACATAGACATTTTATGATTAGTATAAAAAAGTATAATACTTTCATAAAATATAGCTTTGTGATTTTTAATCAGCAGATAAAGGCATTTCCATTAAGCCTGGGGACTGAATTCAATTCCCAGGACCTACATGTTGGAAGGACAAAACTGACATTCACAAGTTATATTCTAACCTTATTCAGTTTGAGGATTCTGAGAGGATTTTCTCCTTTTGGGAGAGAAGAGGGTGTGGTTTGTTCCTCCGACTTTCTGATCCTTTAGCATTTGCCCCAACACCGGGCTCTGGTATTTAATTATAAGATCAATTAGGATTTGTGCAACATATAAGTCAGTGCTCTTAACCTCTGAGCCACCTCTCTAGCCCCTCTATATATAAGTCTATGGGGGCAATTCTCTTTCAAACCTCCACACATTCCCCAAATAGCCCACATTTCCTAAACCTCCAAGAACAGTTCCATCAGCTAGAGGACAAGTATGAAAATCATGAGCCTACATAAGGCATTTTCATTCAAGTCACTACAGAGTTGTTACCAATGAGGTCCCATAGACCTGTCACTTCACAACAATACAGGTTATTGAGAATATTTGTGGTTGCACTAAAGATCTTGCCAACAAGACTACTGAAGATATCACATACTTGACTTGACTTGTTAGGGACAAAGCAATATGTAATTATTAGAAGATTTCTTCCATACTAATTTCTGTAGTGCTAGGAGAAGTTATCTGTGGTGTTAAAAGAGAAAAGCATTTATCATTCCTACCCCAGTGTGAACTTTGAAAGCTGCAATATCAGTCAGACAAGCCATGCCTATTTGTATAAAAATATCCAGAATGTCAGATGACTAGCAAACCATTTTATGATTAGATTTAAGGCCTACTCCATTAGATAAAATTAATACCTCATACTATTATAAAGGGCAAATAAAAATAAGGCGATTGGTTACTACAAGAAAAGGATACTTTCTTAACACAGATAGTGGATACACATATGAAGTCAGAGTGGCAGAGTCAATTTACACAATTTATGTGCCGTCTCAAGCCAGACAGACTTCCAGTGTGGAGAAGGATGGTGAGTATGAAGACTGTGGGCCCCACAAACATTCCAACTTTAGCTTTTTTTTAAATTTTGATTCAAGGTCAGATAATTTGAGTTTGTTTTCCTCTGTAAGGCTGTAATAGGATGCTTCAGCCAAAGGTATAGTTATCAAGTGTCTTAAATTTGAGAATTAAAGAAGTATTTACACCTGTCTACACTTGCTGCTCTCCTTTGCTTGGTAGAGAAAGCCTAAGGAAGTAAAGGGGAAACTCCTTTCGTTGATACAGTGAGGAACAGATATTCACATCGTAAGGCTTTTTTAAAAAGCCAGAGAGTTCAGAATTCAAACTCTCAGGTCATTGCCAAATCACAGCATGTAATATTTATTTAATGGTGGCTTTTGGGATGTCAACTATCTTGAAAATTATGCCATTTTATGGAACCAGAATATTAAAGAGAACCTGTACAAATGCTTATTTATTCATAACCTCAGAGTTTTATGCAATCAAAGGTTATGATATCATTCTGCTTAAAAGTCCTGTTATTCCAAGCGTCTATTGTATATGCATCTGCAGGGAGAGAATGAAGCTGCATAGTATCTCTGTCATTGTAAATACATTATTTTTTTAAAAGCTGAATGAAAGCAATTGGTGTGAAAGAATTGAAAAAAATCATTTGTTTCTTCATATGTATAATTATATCAAGGACTACAGATATATTTGAACATATTTTTCACTGAAATGGAAAAAATAAAAGATTTCTGTTCAAATCAGTAATCAGGACCATGCCCACTTAGCTTCTGAATCAGAGCATATAGGTAATAGGGCATTAGACAGCTCCCTGATTCTTGTGAATCTTTTTGAAGTTCTATAATAGAGAAAAATTTCTTTCTTAACACTGTGACGTTTATTTCAATTGATAGCAAATAAAGGACTTTTTAAATGCCCTGTTCAGCGTTTGAAAATGTCTGTAGCTTTTCTTTAGACAAAACTTTGAGGCAGCTTAAATTTTCATTTGAATATGTGTTTCTTCCAGGTTGGTTTTGGATAATGGGCCAATACATTTATTTTGGGAAGATTTCCTAGTCTTTCTGAATTTTTATGCTTGCTCTTGTAAAGATTGTTCTGGATGGAGTAATGAAAAATTTTGCAGATTCTTGTGTTTTAGCCCCTGTGCGCTTTGATCTTTGAAACATAACTTTATGAAAAACTATTGCAAAACATTATACAAATGGCCCTGAAACTTAGTATATGATTGAAAAATTTTACTCTTACTGAAAGAAATTGTTCTGCTTGGGGGTAAAAAAGAAATGCTATCTGTAACACAATTTATACCTTTATTTCTATCCCATTAAGTAGAATATAGGCAGAAATCTAAAATTATGCCCAAAAGGCAAATAACAGACTTTTATGAATATAAGAAAAATTAAAAGTGATCTACTTTTTCTAAGGTATTTTTCAGTCATACAATTATTCCTCTGAACATTTTAGTATTTTTAATACTGACCAAATAAAAAAATAAAATAATTTTCTGCTCATCATAATAAAAAATTAATTTATTTACAAACAACATTATTTTCTTATGAAAACCCTACATTAATTTAAAATGTTTTTTGTAAGTAAACATAAAGAAAATATAACCTAATTATTATTGTCATCACCATTACTATTTTTAATTTTTAAAAATTTATATTTTATTTGTGTGGGTGTTTTGCTTGTGTGTATAATACTTGTGTGTCTCACTATCACTACTCTCTTCTTTATTTTTTATATCTATGTCGCTTTTTGTTTAAAACTAAATTTTGTTTAAACATTAAGAGATTACTATTCTTTGAAATTATAATGGATAATTCTTTTATTAAAAATTAAGGGTCATATATCACACAATGGTATTGAAAGTTAGTATATGTTCATGGCCAGAATGTAAGGTTTTTCATTAAAAAATAATGTATTATACAACTATTTATTCTGATATTATATACAAGAATTTAAAAAATAGGAAAGCTAGGCATTATCCATATTAAATATTAAATGAAATTGTATTGACTTTTTACATAGAAATACTTCCTATATAGAATGCTTGCAGAGTTTTTGATGTGTAATGAAATAATGAGAGGAAAGAAGCATTTCTGGTGACAAAGGCACAGAGGTTTTAAAAGAATAGAAGGCTAAAAAGAACAGCGTGTATATGCTGTGGATAAAGCACAAATATAAGGGGTGGATTTGTGAGACCTGAGCTAACTGGAGACATCTGAGAACAGTTCTCAGAAGGCCTAGCAAACAAGTTTACACTGAAGCTACAAAACAGCAGCTAGGTAAGACCGTATTTTAGAAAGATTAAAGAGAAAAATATTGGCTCAGGACTCCCAAGGCTAAGTTCTCAACACAAAAGAGATTTCTTTGCCTAGGAGGGAGAATAAGAGACAAACATAGGAATAAGGATGAGGGAGAAGAGGAAGAAAACAGGAGAGGGGGTGTATTTGTCCTAAGGATTGCTTCTGAATAGAGAGGAGACTGATGTGGCTCATAGGAAAATGACCCTTTATAAAGGTGCAAGGGGACACCCACTGTTAGATTGAGGTATTTAGCTTTAATTGGCCATGTGAATTTAATGAGCCAAAAGGGGCTTTTTCTTGCTAGACTTCAATACTTTGATGGCTGGACTTCAGTAGTATGCCTAAAGAGGAAGAAGTAGTCAGCAAAATAGACATTGGGGGCTAGCTTTGGGAATGCAATCTAATGCTTTCTAGCAGGGCAGAGGGGATGAGGGAGGAGAGCCAGGCCTGCCAGAGCCATGCTTGACCCACTCAAGCTGTCCAGAGTCCCTTCAAATCACTTACCAATATTCAGCCTTGAATTAATGGATGGATGGGAACAATGTCCCGAGAGAAAGAATGTGATAGAGAGGTGGCTAAATCATTAGTGATAACATAATAGTGATAATGAGTTTCTACAAAAGTATTTCTTGCACAATATATTGATTGAATTTATTTGTAATTTTCCTAAAACATAATATTTAAAAAAGAGCATCAGAAGAGTGTTGGCTGTCACCGTAGAGAGAGTAGCACACTGAAATTTTCTAACATGATGCTAAGCAACATGAAGGGACAAGGGGCCTTATCTTTGTGGATTATAGTTGGAGAGTGCATTGCATCAAGTTTGAAAGGAGAAGCATTCTGACTAGCTTGATCTTGGTAGGGATGGTGAATTTTTGATAGTGACCTTAAATGAGGTACATAGTGAATACACCATATGATTATGACCAAACCAGTGAATTACAATATCAGCCTTCAATATGTGGACACACAAATCAGGACTGCAATCTGTTTTACAGAGATGAGGAAGAATCTTGACCTGACACTAGCTCACAAAGTCCATTAGGAAGACTTCATGATATTTTCATAGCATATTCATTCTGTTTCTTACGGCACTGTTCCTTAAAAACAGAAGATTCTTTATTTCTACAATACAGCAAATAGCTTTTATATAATATTTGTGAAAAAGTAATTAGTAATACATATTCTTATATCATTATAAACAAGATTGACTTATTTCTCTGTTTAAGGTGCTGATATACTTCGTTGTGTGATACTATTTATGGTGACAGATTGTTATTGTTTTCAGATTTTAAAAAAATGACAAACCTTAGTTTGTTATTTATTTTATTTTATTTTACTTTTATTTTAAAGATACCTCCAATTTGATGAACCAGTGAGCTTTTTTGGACTACCTACTGAAGCATAAATGACTCAAAGATCATTACATCACCAAATCCAATTTATCATGAATGACATGTTACAAAAATTGAAAGTTTAGTAAATGCTGCATAGGCTGCAAATAGCTGGACAGGTTGAAGAGTGTTTTTATCAGGTAGCTGATTGGTATGATCCTTTTCCAGGCATCTCAGTTGGTCTCAACTTCTTACAGGTAGCTTGACTTATCTTTCTTGCTACTGGATCACCTCAGAGTGTCTCTCAGCAGTTCTTATTGCTTGTATATACATGAAGACAGAGGACTCCAGTGAGTTTCATCAATTTTGGAAACTTCTTGAAGACTTTGAGTTGTTTACGTCTTGAGCTTAATGAACTCTTTAGGAGAATACAATGTTTTATATCCCTTTATAATATCTTACGTCTTATCTTCAAGAAGGATAGTTTTATCTTAAAGTATATTGACATATGGCATAAGTAAAGTATTAACACTGTATTTATTTGTTTATTAATAATTTAATTTCTCCTTTTCTTTATGTTTTCTTTTCCTTTTTAACAGACTTACATAAAATTCTCAAAACTATCAAATACTGTTCAGTTTCTTAAATCATATTTTTACCATAATATTTCTTCTATGAATGATTGTAGGTGATATGACAGCTCTTGAATAAGATGTACATGTCATGATTTCTCAGTACTGGTCAAATAGTCTAAATACAGAAATATCCTTGAGTAAGTTTTCCAGGCTTCATTTCTAAAGTAGCAGGACAAAGACATGTGAAACTTGCACATTAGTTAACATATTAGGAGGAAAAGACTCAGTTTACCAAACCTTGCTCTTTGTAATAGATATTAAGTAAGCCTCTTTCTTCCATAAAGTGAGACTATTTTACTGCACAGAGTAGTAAAGGAAACTTCCCTTTGTGCTGCAGGAAGAGATTATATATTACTTTCAAGACAGATACCTGCGCAAACAACATTGTGGATTCCAGAGCAGCCTGTTTGATAATAAAATTGCCCATAAAAATTGTCTACCATTAATGCTTGCTGATTTTTTTGCCATCTTTGACATTAGAATATTATTTACATGAATTTATTATTCCAGTGGCCACCCTATTTTATCTTATAATATTTATCTTGGACCAAATCTGTACAGTTTATCTCTTTTAGCATGCAACTCAAATGCCGCTCTAAGGATCACAATAAACCCTACCTGAATATTTTAACCATCATGACCAAGTATCATAAACTCAAATAGAATAAGAACAATGACAACAACAAAATATCAGGAGAGTCTCCTATTTTTTTCCTAAACTGACCACCAATTCTATGTTGCTGGAAACATTAAGCCAGTTGATTTGGATGTACTTGAAACTGCAGCATCTCCACCATTGCATTCCAGGAGGAAATCTGTAGCACTTTCCTTCCGTAGATGGCCAGTGTAATTGTGGTCACTGCTGACTTTCAGCTGACTTGAGCAAATCTTATCTGTTGGACCTGGGATCTGAGGAACTGAATGAATGGGGCAGGCTACAGTCTAGGCTGTAGACAATCTTACTTTAGTTTCAGTGTACATTTATACATGACTGAATCAAAGAAATTAATGATCTAAGGAAGATTGAGTTCAGAAAAACATGTAAAAACATGTCTGTCAGAATGTACTAAATATTAATAGAGTAACCCTTTTCTCCATCTTTCTCTGGACAGAGTAATTTAAACACAATTTCCTGGAATATACTATAGATAATATCCAGAAAAGCATGAAAGAAAGGCAGGGGGCCATATTCAGATTTAAGATATTATGACCAAATTGTATTCTAATAGCAATGTTCTGGCATCTAACAAGAATGAACATGTCTTATAAATTAAATGTAAATGATTAACACAGGAGGCATGATCTGAGATCCCAGGAAAATCCAGGGCATAAAATGCACCTGAGGTGAAAGGTCCTTTGCCTTTTTTCCTGGAGCCTCTCTCACAGTTCCCTAAGACATTATTCACAATGGGTCATTCTTTTGACCATGTTCAGACAGCCACACACACAAAAAAATCTTTCCATAGCACTTATTTAAGCATTCTTTGGTTTCTTATAAGCACTTCTAATGAGAAAATCACATATTTCTCAGCAAAAGAAAGGTGACACTTGGCAGTGTTACTCAAGGCCTCTAAATTCAGTTTGAGTCACTAGTTTCATTCTGTCTTTGGAGTTCAATAAATGTTACCCTTCTTCTGGAGAATAAAAACAGTTGTAGTAATGGAAAGAGCACATCATCTTTAATGCCAATACTGAATGTTGTGGGCCTCAGAAGCCTCGCTGAGGCAGCCAGGGAAGAAAGAAATAACAGAGTTGCAGTCACAGGTATAGAAAAACTGGGATCAAGTGGGCCAAGCACACTCTCATGGGGTGGTGCCAAGCCCCACAACCTGGAACTTCAGCATGTTTATTAGGTACAGCATGGCAGGGAGCTGGTTAGTTAGTCTGGTAAAAGTTCTCCACTAGCAAACTGTGAACATCCAGCCTGAAAAAAAAGTGTGGTTGGTAATTTTCACATAATCAGTCAACATCCTTTCAAACAAAAGAAAGGCTTTATCATCCCTCTGAGAGCCTCACTCATATGGGGAAAAATTGTCTCTGTCATGGGATTGAGAATTTAGTTTCTGATTTGCCTATGCCCACACCAAGAAATACAAGTTCACACAGCACATTATCTATCCTTCCTTGTAAAATGTAACTTATTTTTGAGATTATATTATAAATTAAGCTTTTTTTCTCATTTTCCTTTTATCTCTCCAAATATTCCTTGCTTTCCTTCAAATTCAAAATTTTTTAAAAAATAATTGCTATCCTATGCATATATATGGTAAATTCCAGACTAATTTTATTAAATATACAATATATCACCACATATATATATGTATCTGTGTATACATGTATACCCCTAAGTATAAACTGTCCCCAGTTCCTCCATGTATGTTTTTATCTATTCATTACACTTTAACTCAAGGTTTTTTTACTTCCCAGATGTTAACTCCATGCCTGAAGAATGGACAAGCAAAAACTATCCTCTGACATTTTCTATGTTTGTCTATAAGGTTAAGGAAAGCAGTGATACATTGTGGACAGATATGTTGAAGGGCACAGCTAATTGAAACTGCTTGTAACAATTTAGCTGAGACAAACTGTTCCCTGCAGAAAGATGGCTTCTTAGCTCAGAAATGTGACATCTTACTTACCAGACTCTTATATTAGGCAAAGATTTCTTGCTTTTCTCTGTTACAAAACACTTGCTTCCTATATGGTAGATAAAACTTAGCCTGGTTGTGGTAGGTCATGCCTTTACTTCCAGTACACAGAAAGGAGAGAAATGTAGATCTCTGTGAATTTTAGACTATTCTAGTCAACATAGAACATCACAAACCAACCAGGGACTATATAGGGAGAAACTGTCACAAAAGAAAAAGAGTAAAAAGCTTTACCTATATTTTAGTCATGTTTCTAGGTGGTGTTTTTATCTATAAAGTTAAGGTTATGAAGGATGCAGACAAGTCTATAAAATTTGGGAGATCTAATAGGTCCACTTCTTTGTTCTGCATTGCTTAATGTAGTAAATTCAGATGAGTCATTCCATCCTTATGATGTAAATCTATTACAAAAGCAAGCACTGATATAAAAGTAGCTCTAAACACCCAATGTCCCTTTTGATCTATGCTGGTATTCAGTTCCTAGAGTTTCCTACACAATATACCTATGAGTCTTCTGATTGTAAAGCAATTGGAACTTGGTATCTGTTACATAAAAGAACCCTATGACCATTAATTCTCCTTTTCCTATACATTCATCACTGCAGTCTCAAACATGTTCTTCCTATTATGCAAGTGACTTAATTTGCTAGGGCTGTCATAACAAAATATCACAGACATTATTTTTCTCACAGCCTTGGAGGCCTGAATGTCATCAGACTTGGTGGTTCCTGACACCTTTCTCTATGATTTGCAAGTGGCTACTCCTTTGCTGCAACTTGCATGGTAGCCTTCTGAGACTATTAGGATTTTTTTGCATGTTCTAACTTCATTGCTTTATCAGAATGGGGGAAGAATGCCTGTTCTTCCACTGGTTTGCAGCCAGCCTGGATTATGGAGTGACTGTTACTTCTTCCGTCACCACTCACTATCTTACACATATATTGCCTGTCATATTCAATGCATATTTGTCTTTTGCAGCCCTCTACTATTGCTAACTTACATTTACAATCTTTAAATATTGATTTGTCTACTTTCTAGCTATGTTTTTGCCTTTGGAATATTTAACGAGGATAGTGAGCTATATGAAGAGCATCAGTGAAGCTCTGCACTCTCAGTGCTGGACAGAATCCTCAGTTTCAAGAAAGAATAATGAAGCACTGCTTCCTAAATTAACATCAGTCAGATCAAATAAAGGCATACACTTCTTCCACTCAACTCCTAAGGTCAGATTGATTCTCGCTTGCCTGTCATAAGTTCTAACTTTTATTATGTTCGTACTATAGTACTGGTACAAGAACCAAGAAGCATTTAAAAGTCAAAATTTTGTAAATAATCTATTTAGTCACATCACATCTATCCTTCAATAAAGATTTTACTAGCTGACTCAACCAGTAAAGGCATAACAGTTATTTATAGAGTCAGGTACTTTATTATTTACGCATACCATGAAATAATAGTCAAAAGTACCTATTTTGCATGCTTTGCACAGCAGTGATCACACTGGTGAGCTGCAAGTCCATTTCAAAAACACCTGAGAGGTGAAGTTTTATACTTGATAGCTATATTCTATATAGGGTAGAACATTTTTTTCTGAACTAAGACTGGGAAAACTACTCCTATAGGCACTCTGTAAAAAATGATTAACAGGGGTTGTCCTTGGGGTAGAACAATGGATGTTCCCATAGTGTACAATTCATGGAATGACTCTAAGAATTGTGATAAGACTCAGATAGAATGGTGTCAACCTTTGGAACACATCATATCTCTAGCTTCATGAATGATTTCTAGGGCACAGGGATTCCTTTCCTACATAGATCTCATGCATACTGCTCATGAAACCCAAATTGAAAGGGCAGATAATTTACAGTCTATCTCTTTTAACAAAGATAGCAACTCAACCCTAAATAATAAATCAACATCCACACGAATTATATGCTAAAGAATTGAAATCTGAGTAGTAGATTGAATTTCAAGAGGGACTTTAAATATTTTATAAGAACAAGTCGATCATAAGGTCATAGGAAAGCTCATTTCCAGGAAAAATATAAAGTGTATGAAAAAGGCAAAAATGCATTTACAGAGATTAGCCTACATTTTTACCTCTTATCTTCTTGACCATGATGCAATGCAATAAATCTTGATTTTGCAATCATTGGCCCAAGGGACCTTTGATAGAAAATAAAATAAAACAAGTTTTACACACACACAGAGGGAGGGAGAGAAGAATGTTTTGAGCTTCATAAAGAAAGCTACAGTCTTTTAAAATATGTATTTTTATATGCATGTACATTATTCCTTGTTGGCAAATAGAACACCATTAATGATAGTATCTATGTTTATTTCTTCTCCATCTTTATGCAAATTTCAGCATATTGAAGTGATAGGTTAGGTTACTTGGATTGTCTGAAGGCAGCTATAAGCTGAAAAGGCAGCAGCCAGTTTTACAAATAAAGCAGCCCTGTTTTCCATTTCACTCTAATAGGAACATGTACAAGACCAGTATCATTACACTGAGATTAAAACAGACTCATCTAACAAAAGATCTATTTAGTCATGTCATGTATATTATCTGATTTTTGAAAATTGGGAAAACTTAATCTTTTCTCCTGCCATAACAGCATGTGATTTTGTAAAATACATATTCACGCAGATAAATTAATGTCATTAACCAAATGATCATATAATTTTAGTTCATCACCTTGGCAAGTTAAGAAGAAAAATACATTGTATCATAATACCTTTAACTGTAATGCTACAGAAATAGATGATTTTAATAAGCCCTAATGCTCAGAAGACATGAAAATGGAACACATAGAATCAGGTTGAGAATACACAATGAGGATTAGTGCCATTGCTTATTCAATATCATACTCCGTAGCATCTAACAGATTCTGTGCTATATTTGTCATTAACAGCAAAACAAGCTTACAATACAAAAAGGAGAAAAATCATTCAAAAAGAGAAAGAGTTATATTGATCATCTAATACAGCAGCTTGCAAAGAGGGAAGTGAAAATCCAAAATGCCTATAATATGATACAAAGGGCTTCTGAAGACAGTTATGGATATTCAAATCATAAGTGTCTTATCAAATTTTTATTTCATGTTTTATCATTTAAATATGCATGTCTGTTAGAATTGTAAGAATAAGATTATATATAATATAGTTATACATATATGGATTATAAAGAAATGTAAAGTTTCCTACATATGATGAATACTTTTTCCTTGAGAACATGAAAAACCAAATAAATTTGGGAATACAGAAACAGTATCTTTCTTTAAATTTAGAATAATTTTTGTTCTACTTATTTTGTGCTTACTTTTTAAAAGTAAAAAGAAAATGATGATGCTTGTATTTCAAAACATGGAATTTTGCAATATTGAGTAGCAACTGTTAATAAAACAGAGGGAATTCAAAGCCTATTTTATCTGTTTATTTTTATATGTTCATTTATTTTAAATAATACTTAAGAGTACCTCAGCAGAAGAAAACAAGAACAGTGAGCATTTATGGAGAGTCTGGAGAGGCTCAGACTGGAAAAGTAAATAGTTGCTGCTCTGCTAGAATTTCAAAGTTTGGTTACAAGTAGCCACACTAGGTATGTCACAACTGCCTGTAACTTCAACTCCAGATGAGCTGACACATAATTTTGGCCTCCTTGGGCATATATATATGTACACGTAGATGAATAGGCATACACCCAATAATAGTGAAATAAAACTTAAAAAAATAACATAGTGAATTTAATTTCCATTGATGCTATCACAAATTGCCATGGGTTTAATGGCTGAAACAAGCACACTGTATATCTTTAAAAGGTTATTGATCTGGAGGTCTAGTTCCTGACTTTAGTGGGATTTCTTTGAGTTTTTCTCCATTAGTTTGATACTGGCTGTCCGCTTCTTGTAAATCACCTTAATTATATTTAGGTATTGTCCCTGTATTCCTGATCTCTCCAGGGCTTTAATCATAAAGGAGTGTTGGATTTTGTCAAAGGCTTTTTCCGCATCTAAGAATATGATCATGTGGCTTTGTTCCTTTAGTTTGTTTATATGATGGATAACATTTACAGTTTTTCGTATGTTGAACCAGCCCTGCATTTCTGGGATGAAGCCTACTTGGTCATGGTGGATGATATCTTTTATGCATTGTTGTATATGGTTTGTCAAAATTTTGTTGAGATTTTCGCATCAATATTCATGAGGGAAATTGGTCTGTAATTCTCCTTCTTTGTTGTGTCTTTGAGTGGCTTGGGTATTAGGGTGATTGTGGCATCATAAAAGGAATTTGGCAATATTCCTTCAGTTTCTAATGTGTGAAATAGTTTGAGGAGTAACAGTAGTAATTCTTCTTTGAATGTCTGGTAGAATTTGGCATTGAAACCATCTGGACCAGGGCTTTTATTTTTGGGGAGGTTTTTAATGACAGCTTCAATTTCCTTAAGGGTTATAGGCATGTTTAGGTAATTAATCTGATCTTCATTTAATTTTGGAAGATGGTGCCTGTCCAGAAAGCTGTTCATTTCTTCTAGGTTTTCCATTTTTGTGGAATACAGATTTTCAAAATATGACCTGATAATTCTCTGTATTTCCTGGGGGTCTGTTGTTATGTCCCCCTTTTCATTTCTGATTTTGTTGATTTGGACACTCTCTCTCTGTTTTTTGATTAGTTTGGCTAAGGGCTTATCTATCTTGTTAACTTTCTCAAAGAACCAACTC